>APFE031354356.1:65492-96880 GCA_000404065.3 Pinus taeda | reverse complement strand
AGGAAACCCATTGGCAGCAAATGGGTGTTCAAGAAGAAGACAAGTGCAGAAGGGAAGGTGGAGAAATACAAAGCTCGGTTGGTAGCAAAAGGTTATTCCCAGGTGCCGGGAATTGATTTTGGTGATATTTTTTCTCCCGTTGCCAAGGTAACTTCTATTAGATTACTTTTACTGTTGTTGCTGCTTTTGATTTTGAGGTAGAACAGATGGATGTGAAGACAACATTTCTTCATGGGGATCTAGAAGAGGAGATCTACATGAAGCAACTTGAAGGATTTGTGTTGAAGGATAAGAAAGAATTGGTATGAAAGTTAAAGAAGTCTCTGTATGGGTTAAAATAGTCACCAAGGAGGTGGTATCAGAAATTTGATACATTTATACGGGGACTTGGCTTCACCAGAAGCAAAGAAGATCATTGTGTGTATTTCAAATTAATTGGTGACTGTGTTATTTATCTGGTCTTGTATGTGGATGATATGTTGCTGTTTGGAAACGACAAAGAAATTATCCAAGATTTGAAGACCCAATTGTCCTCCAAATTCGACATGAAAGATATTGGTGCTGCAAACTATATTTTGGGCATGGAAATTCAAAGAGATCGAGCAAAAAGGAAGCTCTGGTTAAACCAGAGGAAGTATGTCGAGACAATACTACAGAGGTTTAATATGCAAGATAGTAAATCAATGAAGGTTCCTATTCTTGTAGGTGTGTGGTTATCTGCTAAACAATGTCCCAAGACACAAGAAGAGGAAGAGGACATGTCCCGTGTTCCATATGCAAGTGCAGTTGGTAGCCTGATGTATGCAATGGTCTATACTAGACCAGACATTGCACATGCAATGAGAGTATTGGGCAGGTTTATGTCAAAACCAGGGAAGGAGCATTGGACAGTAGTGAAGCGGGTTTTCAGGTATTTGCGTGGCACTAGTGATTATGGTTTGTGCTACCAAGGAAGATCAGGATTGGACAGAATGTTGGACATTCATGGCTTTGTTGATGAAGACTGGCTGGAGATCTGGATCAGAGAAGATCTATAGTGGTATGTGTTTACTATTTGGAGGTGCATTCAGTTGGATGAGTAAGAAACAATCTGTAGTGGCACTATCAACTACAGAGGCAGAATACATGGCAACCACTCATGCAAGCAAGGAAGCAGTTTGGTTGCAGAGATTGTATCAAGTATGGGGTTAGTACAAGGTGCTATAAGGATAGACTGTGATAGCCAAAGTGAAATTTTCTTGGCAAAGAACCCTGCATATCATTCAAAGACAAAGCACATTGATGTTCAGTATCCCTTTGTGAGGGATATGATAGAAGACAAAAAGGTGTTTCTGGTAAAGGTGGACACTTTGAAGAATACTGCAAATGCATTGACAAAATATGTGAGCTCTGAGAATTTTTCTTGGTGTAGAGAGACAATGGGTGTTTCAGGGCTGGAAAAATGACTAAGCTCTCTTGTGGCCCCCTGTGGAAATAAAACAACAAGTGGGAGAATGTTGGGTTGTGTTATATTCTTGCCATGACTAGCCCACGTAGTTAACCGAGGGGTTAGAGGGGGGGCGGAGCCCCCCTTCGTTGCGCCGATTGTGTAGTGAGCAGGGGTCACAAGGGGTTTGAGGCGTACCCATAACCCCACTTTATGGGGTCCCGGGCAGCGCCCCCGAACATTGGTTTTGGACCCTATGTTAGGATGGGTGGACCCACCTATGGTTTTGTGCATGATTTTTGCACATGTTTTTTGGACGCGATGGTTTTCAGTCCATGGTATTAGATGCTTCGGCATGTATAAGTATGTATTATAACATTGAAAGCAACATAATGAAAAATCAAGCTGGTAGTCCCGATTTTGGGATCCAGGGAAAAATCTCTGTGTATATGTGTTTTATGTGTTATGCTCTCGTATTGTTTATTTTATGTGTTTTAGAATTCGTATGCAGGTAATTTCTGTACAGGGTTAAAGCCTACAAGGAAGACCAAGATTGGATAGATTTTTGGACATTCGTGGATTTGTTGATGTAGAATGGGTTGGAGATATGGCTCAGAGAAGATCTACAAGTGGGTATGTGTTTAACCTATGTAGAGGTTCAGTTAATTGGATGAGAAAGAGTAAGTCTATAGTGGCACTTTCAACTACAGAGACAAAATACATGGCAGCCACTCATGCAAGCAAGGAAGTAGTTTGGTTGCATAGATTGTGTTCAAGTATGGGGTTAGTACATCGAGATATAAGGATATACTATGACAGCCAAAGTGCAATTTTCTTGGAAAAGAACCCTGCTTATCATTCAAATACAAAGCGCATTGATGTTCAGTATCACTTTATGGTTGAGGAAAAAAAGGTGTTGCTAGTAAAGGTGGACAGTTTGAAGAATGTTGCAGATGCATTGAAAAATTTTGTGAGCACTGAGAAGTGGGTGGACTTACCTATGGTTTTTTGCATGTTTTTTGCACATGGTTTAGAGCATGATGGTTTTCTGCCCATGGTATTTTGTACATCCAATCAAGGGAACTACGGTTAAGTTCTAATCCAAGGTTAATGGATTGGGGTTTATGAATGCTTCGACATGTATAAATATGTATTGTAATATTGAAAGGAACATAATGAAAAAGAAATCAGGTAGTTCCGGTTTTGGGATACAGGGGAGAATATCTGTGTATTTTTTCGTGTTTCTCGCCATTGTATATTTTCTATTTTTTAAGAATTCATTTGTAGGTAATTTCTGCATATGGTTGAAACCTACCCAAATGGAGAAATGTGACATAGAGTTTCAAGAAAGTGTGGCCTACCATGATCATCCTCAAGTTATTATGATTATATTTGGGTCTTGATTTGTGTATTAGATGAATGATGTAACGTGACCATGTCAATGGAAATCCTGTATGGACCACATGGTTGAAGAAATCAACCAAGTAAGGAACCAAAGAATGAAAATCATTCTTAAATCACACTCTGATTTGAATCACTAAAGGAGCTCGGCTAGGGTTTCAACTCTTTTTCCCTACACTCTAGACTTTGTTGCTACTCACCACCATCTACTTTATTGCATTGGAATTTTCACCATCATAGTTTGTTGGGCATCCACTACGATATCGTTGTCAACATTGTTCCACAGTTCATTCTTGTTGTCCCGAGGATTGACTACAGAAAGTCGGAAATGGAAGAGGACGTTGTCGATTATTCGGTGGATCTGAATCCCTACGAATCCATCTGGTCTAACCTTAGCACTATGTCATAGGTGTCGGTTACTAGGTCCCTGGGATAGCCTTTTCCATTGAGGTCAAGATCGTCGCATGTCCATTCTGATCTCGGTCCATATATGCCCTATTTATTGTTTTCCAATCTCTCCATCGCATCTCCAGGACTTGACTGCCATCCCCTTTCACCGGTCACATTACACCTACTTGCATCCTGCATCCCACCCTCCCCATATTTTGATTTACTGCCTCTAGAGCCATCGCATCTTCCATCCTGCTTTTCCCTCCCCTTGACAGTGGGGTTTGCATCTACAACAGATTTCCTCCCACACTCACCGGATTCATCCCCATTATTTCATAACTCCGCTAAGCCCGGACTATCAACTTCTCCTTCTGGTTGTTTTGACATTTCGGTTGTGAACCCTCGGACTTGTAACCCTCATCCTCAGTAGGGTACCCTGCGTTCACAAGATCCCTTTCAGGACCACCCGAAGGCACCCCACTCCGTCAAAGACAAGAAATTGAAGTGCATCAAAGCTTCCCGTAAGGAACTGTCCCTCTACTTCGGTGAAGGTGTACAAATGGGGGATGTTTTGGACACTACCAATAAGGTTTTGGTGGGCAGAGTTAGAGGAAGAGCATACACAGCTGCCCGTCTATGCCTCTGGGTCATGGAAATTTGGTGTAATATTCTCAAGGAGCTTCTGTCTATTATCACCCTGGCTCGGGGATGGTTCACACTTAGATTTCAAAGGGAGGAGTACACCTCATGGTTTCTCTCTCAATACTGGCACATCGAAATGGCTCCTGTGTTGCTCAATAGATGGAGCCCGTTATTCGACCCCGAGCGGGAACAATTGGGCTCAGGACCGCTTTGGGTTAGGCTACCTGGCCTCCCCCTTCACTTCTAGTTCGGGGATATTTTCACCATAATTGAGAATGCATTAAGTACTTTCTTGGATTATGACAAGTCATATGTTACATCCGGCAACAAAATCGATGGCTCGCATATTGGTGTACCTGGACACCAGAGAGGCTTTGGAGGAGCAGATTACGCTACATTGGATCTCGCATCCAAATCCTGGATTATGAGGGGGTGCCATTCAGATGCAGAAGGTGTCACAAGGTTGTTCATCTCTATAAAGACTTCCCTCTTGTTATCTTCGCCTCCCCCCCTCCAAAGCCATGGTTGATGTTGATCCTGCAGCACCTTCATCTGCGGAAGGTCAGACTCCTCGGTCAAAAGGTCCGAAGACAATAGCTTGCATATCTTCTCAAATGCCATCATCGGTCTCTCCTCGGCCTCCTTCCCCACCTATGACGAGATCTCAGGTTGCGGTTGCTTGCTCATTGGGTACTCCTCCTCCCCATTGCTTTGTATCTTCTATTTCTTTATCTAGTTCTGCACATTATTTACATGTTTCATTTGCATCCATTCCATGCATTTCATCTTCCCCTATTAATTTCCCTCTGGACCTACCCTCTTCATCCTACTCGACCACCCCGCCCTCTATTCCTAGTTTGACTATCTCATCTCCTTCTCCGGGGATTTCGACCTCGTCAGCACATTCACACTCCTAAAATATTCGCTCTTGGGCGTCACACCCTCCTAAGCATGTAGTGATTGGTTTGATCTCCCCTCCTAAAAACACCAAGCTCCCCAGGGGTTGGCACTCCTATATATATAAAGTTATTATCCAGGCTGAGGTGGATGTGGTTCATGGCAGGAAATCTACACTTGACAGGATTCTTATAGCATCGAATACCCTTCCCCAGTCTCACCCATGAAGTGGATCTCCTTTAATTGTAGAGGGTTGGCTAGACCTGCTAAAAAACTAGCCCTCAGAAGACTACTGGATTCTGAGCTTATCGATATCATATACTTACAAGAAACCCTAGGTGTGGTCGATCATGTCATCTCTGTAATGCAATCTCTGAAGTCGGGTTGGAATTTTCATGCTCTTGATGCAATTGGAATATTAGGAGGCATTGCACTGGGCATCAATCCCTGCACTATCAAGATTAGCTCAACTTGGGGGGGCGTTGGATTTATTGGCATGGACATTTATTCCTCGGAGTTGGGCATGGACTTCAAAATTATCAATGTTCACACCCCCTGTCTTAACAAAGCTAAATATTGGAATCATATCCTTAATTTATGTATGGCTAATTCAGAAAATCTTATTCTGGGTGGGGACCTAAACTTCTCTATAGGACATGTGGAATCTTGGGGATGCAATGCATAGCTAGATCCCCTATCAGACACCATGGAACAACTTTTGGAGCATCACCAATTGATAGATATTCCCATGAATAAGATGCAACCTACTTAGCACAATAGAAGAACTAGAGATGCATCTCTAGCAAGGCGATTGGACCGATTCTTAATCAAGGAACACTTGGTAAGGACCTTGTCAAATTATTGACAGTGGGTGGGATCTGGTAGCATTTCTGATCACTCATCTATTTTCCTGGAACTGTCAGGTCCCTTCCTGAAGCCTAGAGCCCCTTTTAAATTCAATTCTACTTGGTTGATGGACCTTGATTACATCAAACTGGTCAATGATTACTAGCGTGCTCATCCACCTTCTCAGGGGAGATCCACAACAGAAGGTTTCTGCCACAATTTACTTGAGATAAAGAGTTTATCTATCAATTGAGAAAAATACAAGAGATATCGAGAAGAACGGACTCTTAGGAACATCGAAAACAAGATGGTTGATCTTTTGGATGAGTAGGGATGAGGATTCACATCTAATGAAGCTAAAAACATTCTCACTAATTTGGAGACTCAAAGGTCCAAAATTCTCAAATATCGTGAGGAGACATGATGCCTTAGGATTCGGACTATTTAGTTACAGGCTAGGGATGATAATACCAAATTTTTTCATAATTATGTGAAGGGGAGAATGGCCAACAACACTATTTGGAAGATTCCCACTGAGGATGGTCAATTCGCCCATACCTTTCACCATCTGGCACATCTAGGCAACTCACACTTCCAAAAACTCTTCAAGGCTCCTCCTGGGGCCACTCTTGCGGAAATAGTATGAATTGTCAATCTTTTCCCTCACTTTATTGACCAAGATGCAACAGATGATCTTATTAATCATGTTTCTATGGGGGAACTAGAAAGCACACTTAAATGGTTCAAAAAGGATAAAATCCCTCACCCATATGGATGGTTTGTTGAATTTTATTTAGCCTTTTTTGAGACCATCGGACAGGACCTTCTCAATGTTGTGGACGATTGCAGGTTTACCGAGCGCATGTATGAGGCTATCAACTCTACTTTCATTTCCCTCATACCTAAAGTGGACTCCCCTCACTCATTCAATGATTTTAGGCCTATTTCCCTCTACAACTGCCTCTACAACATTATTGCCAAGATCCTTTCCAACCAACTTAAGCCCGTCCTATTTACCCACATCTCGTCTGAGCAATTTTCATTCTTGCATAATAGAAAAATTCATGAGGCTATAGGTACAGCATAGGAGGCCCTCCACTCCATTAAGACGAAGCAGCTAAAAGGATCCATCCTTAAGATAGACCTCTCTAAGGCTTTTGATCGAGGAAGTTAGTTATACTTAAGGATGCTCCTCACTCATTTAGGCTTCCCCCTCTCTTTCATTCAATGGATCATGTGTTGCATTATTATTGTATCCTATAATCCTCTTATTAATGGTTTAGCCTCCAATTTCTTTCATGCTGAGCGCGGACTTAAACAAGGTCTCCCTCTCTCCCCTCTCCTATTTCTCCTTGTTATGGAAGGTCTAAGTAGATTAATATTACAGCCTAGAAGGGATGGGCGATTACTGGGTCTCAAGATAACAGACCATTGTACTATTTCCCACATTTTATTTGTTGATGATGTGCTCATCTTCCTCAATGGAGGCATTCTGGATTTCTTTGTATTTTATGATATTTTGATGCTCCTCTCAGCAGCTACCGATATGGAATCTAATAGGCTGAAATCCACTATCACCTTCTCAGCTTGCACACCACAGGAAATACGAATTGCACTTCAGAAATTTCCATTCCTGAGACAACAATTGGAAGATGGTCTCAAATATCTTGGTTTTCAAATTAGACCTCATTGTTACAAAATTGCAAACTATATTTGGCTTGTGGCGAAGGTTGAAAAGAGATTAAACAACTGGAACCATATATTTTTATCCAAAGCAGGAAGATTATTTCTTATTAAATCAGTCCTGGAGGCAACCCCAGTATATTGAATGTCTTTGGCTTGGATACCCAAAGGAATCCTTTCACGGATACAAAAAATATGTTGCAGATTCCATTGGAATGGATACAAGGGAATCCATTTTCTTGGGTGGGATGGAGCCACATTGCACTACCTAAGAAGTGGGTTGGTTTGGGTTTGAAAGACCTACCTTATTTCGCCCATGCTCTTGCTTCCAAGATGGGATGGCTTATACTTAACTCTCACAGCCTCTGAACTGAAGTGGTACACTACAAATACATATGGCCCTTACATAATATGGAATGTATTCCCCTCCCAACATGGCAAAGAACTAGTATATCTATGATCTGGTGAGTTGTTCTACATTCCCTTCCTACTATCAGAAATGGCCTTGCTTGGTGCATAAGATCTAGCGCATATGTGTGCATCGGCATGGATCCATGGATTGGCTATGGAAACATGTACCAACTTCCACCTGAACTTATTAACTTCCTTAAGAACAAAGGCATTCATATGATTCCCAATATTGTTGATTCGGAAAACACCTCCATATTTGCACATGTATGGAAATCTGTTGATCATTTGGGTATCCTAGTCCAATGGCACCAGGCTTGGGCAAGATATATATTCACACTAACTAAATCACATGTTCGCAATATGGAGGGTGATGACTAACTCATTTGGGCTCCAATAGGGCATGTATCATATTCACCTAAAGAGGGATATCCTATTAGTCATGCTAAACACACGCCACATGTGCTGATGGATTGGTGGTGTGTTCTTTGGAAGCTCAAAGCCCCCCCATGCACCAGATTGTTTATGTGGAATGTATTGATGAACAAGACACCTACCGGGGGTAATCTGATGAAAATATCCTTTTATGGCCCCTCTTGGTGTGTTCTATGTCACCAGGCTGAAGAATCCAATGATCATTTCTTTCTCCATTGCCCTATTATAATCAATATATGGGAACAAGTACTTTCTTCATTGACCATTACTATGAGATGGCACGGACAAAACACACTAGAGGCTTGGAAACAATGGAGGGAGGGGTCCATGATCTAGAAAAATCATTGTCTCCCTCTGCTTACATGTTGGACCATCTGGTTGAATAGAAATGGTATCATCTTGTTATGAAACCAACTCAAGAAAAGATAGAAAAGATAGATCAACGCCTTAGAATTCAACCTCTTCGAGGGGGCAACCTCCTTAACATTACATAAATGAACAATTCTTGGATGATACAAATGAAAATACCTCCTTTCATGTAGGAGTTTAAGGGGTCATAACATAATCAAAGCCTACATAACAATAATAATGTAAGGGCACAATAATAACAATAGTGGGCTTCTATGGGGCACAATAGTAACAATATGGGCACTACATGGGTACATCAATATAATAAGTGGGTTGTACTCATAACAATAAGGGGTTACACTAGTAGTATAGGGGCCTAACAAGGACACTATGCAGGACGGGCAACTGCACAAAAGATTCTCCGTGCAAGGTTGTGGTGGCCAACCCTGCACTAGGATTCGAAAGCACAATGTAAGGCATGCGATATATGTCAAAGGACTGGAAAATCATCGCAGAAGGACGAGATGACATTAAATCCACAAATGACGATGCAGCCGTTCGAAAAATGGGCAATCGACTTGGTATGACCGATGAAACCTCAAGGAAAGACGGGCACGCGCTACATCATCACCGCAACGGAATATTTGACACGATGGGCGGAAGCGCAACCGGTCAAAGACTGGACAACCGCTATGGCTGCGAAGTTTTTGTTCAAAAACGTGTTGAGTCGATTTCGTTGTCCTAAAATCCTAATGAGTGATCGCAGAACACATTTCCTGAACGAAACCATCAACGCGCTAACAGAAGAATTCCATGTGTATCACCATGAAAGTACACCGTACCACCCACAAGCCAATGGGACTATAGAAGCCTTCAACAAAATACTAGAGACCGTGCTGACCAAAGTGTGCAATGCACAGTGAAGCGATTGGGACCTGTGCATACCTGCAATGCTATGGGCTTACAGAACAACGTGCAAGAAACTGACAGGACAAACACCTTTCCAGATAGTTTATGGCGTGGAATCTGTCATGCCAATGGAATATATCATACCTAGTCTGCTCATAGCCGTGTTCACAGGGATAATGGACCGTGAAGTTCTGGAAGAAAGGCTCGCGTAATTGGAAGAACTTGAGGAAGAACGGTTCTTGGCTAGGTTTCATCAGCAGGTACAAAAGCAGTGTGAAAACGCCTGGCACGATTGCCATATCAAGTTGCACACCTTCAAGGTAAATGACTTAGTACTACTGTATGACAGTAAGTTTGAAAAATTTCCGGGAAAATTCAGAATGCATTGGCCAAGACCATACATGGTTAAGGAGGTCACAGACGGAGGCGCAGTCCAGCTAGTCAAACTAAATGGAGAACCCTTCCCAGGCAAAGTAAATGGCAGCCGCTTGAAGCCCTACACGAGTAGGCCGGCTATCTGACTAGCCAGCCGAAGCAAAGTCTTTGTGCTCTAAGGAGCTGAATAAAGGCGGCGGACTATAAACATACACAGTAGATGCCAATACAGATGTAGGGAAAGAATTCAGACACAAAGGTCTCGGAACAACGAATGTAGCAGGTTCAACAAGCAGCAGCTCAGTGCGCTGCAGACATAAGTACAGTTCGAGAATAGTTGGAGGGACTCTACGCCAAGATCGCTGCGCCGAAAGAGTGACTCGAGCACGAGTCATGATGTTTGTGTTGGGGGCTTGTTGGGTATGAAATCCCCCCATGGCACGTTTTGGGGTTCAAAGCCCAAGTTTTGAGTTGATATTGTTGTAAAGCTCCGCAAATTGCAGGTGCGAAATGTATGTTAGAATCATAGGGCTGTCCGCCCTAGTTTTGAATGTAAGGTCGGCTTACCCATGGTTTGCGGACCATGGGATTGTATAAATAGAGCGAGGCTCTAAGTGAAAAGAGAGTTAAGGGGAGTGAAGTATGAGATAGCAAAGTAGAAGAAAAGAACTAGAGTCTAAGTGTGTTTTGGGTCATAGAGTAGGGGAAGGCTTTGCAGCTGAGTGCACATAGGCCTAGTAGAGTCTGCAGCTGAGTGCGCGGACCCTGCAGCTGAATGCGTGGACCCTGCAACTGAGTGCGCAGGGTGGAGTTGAGTCTGTAATTAGAGAAGAGATTAATAAATAAAGGTATTGTTATCAATTTTATGTATTTGTTCTGAGTTATTATATGTTTGATACCATTTGCGAATATATTGTTTCTTTACTGGGCGCACTTGTATGAATTGTGAATATTGTTAAGTATAACTGAAAGCATATAAATAAGCTAAGTTAATCAACTAATATCAGATTACTAGTAAGGACTTGGGTAATAAAATTGTTCGACCCCCGAGTAGGGTTGCGCAAAGGCAGCACCTTAGGCTGCGAGGAACGGGTAAGTGCACGTAGCGATATACACGCAGGGTCAAACCACGGACCACTTGAAACCATCAGACATCTCCAGGGTGTGGAGACCTAGTTCTAGCACCCTCCCATACTACTTCGGGTGAGACCTCAGTCCGTGCTCTGCTGGCTATTGCCGAAAGGGCCAGTAGTACTGGGATTTGTTTAGATAAATCACCTCTGAACCTGGGTCAGGCCCCAACAAGCCAACAGAAGTAACATGGCACGTTATGAATAGGTGTAGATTATTTTCTTCCGCACTCCTGCAAAGCACACATATCCTAGGACCGGACTAGTTTCTTTTCTAGAGATTTGCCCACGTCAAATTTTTATTTCACCAGACTAACCAAAGGAAAAGGGTGATTATAGAAGGAATATTTGAATTCCAGAATTTATAAAATCAACATACCTTAGGTTGTAATGTCCCCTGTCAGCAGAGAAAGTGATATATATCTGCCACCATTATGTTAGCGCCCTTCATTTTTACTCCTCCATACGATCGAATATCTTTCCACATCTCTATAGATTCCAGCTAGTTGTAGTTGTGTGCGAAGCTTTTCCCATTCCAATGCATTCGGTCCATTTAATCCTCGCTCCTCGGATCATTTCCATATGGGGCATCTATTATGCCAAGTCAAAATGACTTGTTGCCAGAAGTATATTCCATTGTAATTTAGCCCATGTAAGAGGGAATCTGTGATCTTGTCATGATCTTCAAGACCCCAGATGTTATCCTATCCAATAACAATGTGGTGTCCAAAACCCATTTTCTTGGTGAGAAGTGATAGAAAATAGTGGCGAACTTTTGAAAAGCTGAGCCAGATAGTAGAGCCTATTTTGCAACCAATACACACTCTACGCAGCCAAACCATGCAGTCAATATCCTTCAGATATTTATGCTTGATGATCAAACCCCAGGTGCCTTCTCCAAATATCCCACTCCATAAAGATTTAAGCAGTAATGCATAGCCGAATCTCCTCAGATTCAAAATGCCCAAGCCTCCAAGGCACTTCAGCATGGAGATGTGATCCAGTTTGGTAAGATGGAATTTATTCTTCTTTTGCATACCGGACCAGATGAAGTTAGCAATGATCCCATTTAGTTTTTTGATGATTTTGATAGGCAGATGGAATAAGTGTGCCCAGTACACACCCATCTGTGTGATCACAACTTGTGTTAAAGTGAAGCAACCTCCCATGGAAAGGCATCTATATTCCCAGCCCGAAATTTTCTGATAGAATCTGTCAACAAGCCACTGCTAGTCTTGGATCACGTAATTATATGGCTTAATATGGAAATTGAGGTATTTCATACCTATAGTCAATATCTCAAAAGCGACTCCAAACAACCTTCAAATATAGTCAATAATTTCCATATCACATTGATCATGTACAATAGAGGATTTACATTGATTTAATATAAGTCCAAATGAATTCCCAAACTTAGTGAAAATATGGAAGAGGTGTAACCAAGAAAACTTGTTGAGGATCCCCATGATGATCACGTCGTCGATGAAAAAAATGTGGGAGATCTGAATGTTCATGCGAATATGAAGTGGATGAAAATGGCCCTCGACAGCAGAATTTTTAATCTGAAGGCTAAACCCGTCCATAACTAGAATGAATAAGAGAGGTGATAGTGAGCAACTGTGCTGAAGACCCCTCCTAGCCTTGAAGTAGGTTGTCAAGTATCCATTTATAATCACAACATATTGAACATTAGAGACACAGGCCATAATCCACTCGGCAGCACAGGATTGTATACCAACTTTATGGAGAACCAATCACAAATAGCCCCAATCCAGATAGTCAAATGCTTTTTTAAGGTCCACTTTCATCATAATTGCATTTAATTTCTTTGTGTGGATAGAATGCAGACATTCCTGTGCGATTGCAACAACGTCATGAATCTATCGATTTTTTAGAAAACCGAATTGCTGAGGAGAGATGAACGAGGAGAGGATGTGCCACATGTGATTTGCAATAGTCTTGGAGATAATCTTGTAGACAATATTACAGAGAGAGATAGGGCGGAAATTTGAAAAAGTGTGAGAATGTGGCTTCTTTGGAATTAGTGCTATGTATGTGGAATTTAAATGGGGATGAATATAACCCAGTACTCGAGATTCCTCAACCATGTTAACAAGATCTAGTTGAAAGAGGTCGAAGAAACGTGTGAAGATTTCCACGGTCTAACTGTTAGGTCCGGGGCTCTTATCACCTTTGAAGGTTTTGAGAACCTCCAAGATTTCTACAATCGCTACAGGTTGGAAGAGTGCCCGATTTGCATCCTCATTGAACATGGTAGGGAAGTGTTCAACCCCCCAGACTTGATCCTCCGGGCAGACCAGCGTCCTTTGTCTATGTGCATGTTGAAAGTGGGAAACAATGACCAGACTGATATATTTCTGTGACTAAAATCTGTTTCCATTTGAATAAAAAATCTCCCATATAGAGTTTGTCTGGCGCCTGGAATTAGCAAATCTATGGAAAATTTTGGTATTCCAGTCACCATCCTGGATCTAGATTGCTCTGCTTTTTAATCTCCATGTAATCTTCTTTATATGAAGTAGTTTATGTCTTTGTGATTCTAGTGCATGAATGCGGCTTCGAATATCATCAGGGAGTGAATGTTCTGATAAGTGGGGGTGGATCTTCAGTAGTTCCTTTGTAATAGTAGTGAGTTCTCTGTTCATATGTTGCCTCTTCCTTTTCTCCCATTGCTTAGTCTACCTCCGCAGGACCCCAAGTTTATCATGTATGTGCCCCATGTGGAAGGTACCCCGGACCCCATCTTTGTGCCATATATCTTTAATAAGGTAAATATATGCGGGGTCCTCAATCCAAACTCGGTTACATTTAAAGGGCACGCCACCTCGGTACTCATCACATCAACAATGGAGAGCAATAGGCCTGTGGTCAGATATGTGGCAGTGAATCACTTCAGAGGATACCATCCTGAGCCTCTCGATAATCTGTTCGTGCAGAAGAAAGTGATCCAGTCACTTTGTAATGTACCTCGCACCCGAACTCCCATTGTCCCAAGTGGGAATAACTGTGGAGGGACATATGTCCACCAGGTTGTGTTCTAGTAGTATATCCTTAAAATGCTCCGCCATGACATTGGCCCTTTTGGTGCATCCCCAAATCCCGTTCAAACCGATAGTGCAATTTAGATCCCCTGCAATGACAAGGGAAGAAAGATCCAATAACTCTGTCTCAATCTGATGTTCCCAAAAAATGTCCTAATCATGACAAGGTGAATATATATTAAGAATATGAATTCTGCCCATGAGGCCACGAATGTGACCAGCAAGGAGAATCCCTGCAAAACAAGAGAATGCTTTGACCTTGACCCACCTAGGGTCCTAGATAGAAACCAAGCCACACGAGAGGCCATGTGCATCTGTAGCCACCATATGCCAGTCCAAAAGCATTTTTTGGAAGTAATCGATCACCTGAGGTGTAACATGCATAGTTTCCTGTAGAAGAATGATGTAGGGATGGAGAAAAATAAGAGTGCTTTAAGGGCAAGAAATTTAGGGGCGGCCCCCAGTCCCCTCATATTGAGAGAGAGGATAAAAATCATGTTTGACCGTGTGCGGGCTTTCGTGCTCCAAGGGCCCGAGTAGGGGTAGAATCAACAATGGGAACATTAATGAGGGAATTTGAATCCATAGGACTGAATGAAGGAAGGGATGGGGACGTCCACAAAAGTGTCGACTGTCATGGGGCTTTTTAGGGCGGACAATGATATTCCCAGTACGTGTGGCGTTGATATGTGGGGATGAGGGGCCAACAGGTTTGTGGATAGTGAGTGACTGGAGGTCTAAAGTTTTCTTCTTAAGGAGGAAGTCCATGTCACTATCCACGGAATTTTTCAGGGAGTTTAAGGGTGAGAGAGGTGATACAGGAGCAGGGCCAGTAGCTGGGGAAAGGGGGATGTCGCGAGAGGATGTTTATGACGTGACATACATAATGTGGTTAGAAGAGAGTGGATCTCGTGACGTTAGATGTCGCGGAGCAGGTGGCGGGGGTGACAAACATCCACGAGGAGATGATATGTTTGATGCAGTTGGATGTGGTGACGTGGAATCAATGGTGGGAAGGTCCGTCTATTTGGAATTATGAGGAGAAGATAAAATAGGAATAGGGGCAGAGTCCAACGGATAAGCAATAAAATGTGAGAAATGAAGACCATTAGCAGAGAGCTTAGAGTTACCTGTGGTCTATGGAGAGCCAGTGCTGAGTGATGGGGTTTTAGACCCCCCAAGGGAAGAAACAGTGGTAGGTACCCTCTTGAATTTTTGCCAGAAGCTGTTTCGGTGTCGATGAGTCGCCATGGGTCTGGTATCCAACCTCCGTGGGAAATGAGCCAGAAAATGCCCAGTGCGATGACAATTAAGACAACGAAATGGAACACCCTAGAAATCCAGTCTTTGAATCAGATGTGTATCGCCCCAACTAAGAGCGATGTGGTTCGGGATCCCACCTTTGTACTCCTTTTCGATGAGAATCCATGCAACCCGCTCATCAGAAGCCTTAAGATACTGAGGATAAACATACACGAATTTACCTATAGCATTTCCAATATTAGTGAAAGCTCGTCTTGTCCAGAATTCTATAGGTAAGCCAGGCAACTTAACCCAAATGAGCTTGTTCTAGGAAGTCTCTTTCAGAGGGTTGAATCCAATGTACCAAGAATGTAGAGCTAAGAAGCATTGCACATTAATCCAAGGAATGGATTTGATTTTCCTAAGATCTTCTTGGCAGAGGAAGTGGAAGCTATACCATCGATTGAAAAAACGAACCACTATAAGCATATAGCCTAACAATTTTTTCCATTTAGAATTCACCTAGATTTGCATGTCAGCGTCACATAAATATGCAGAATGCCACTTACCCACAAGAGCGTGTTTCTGGAGACTGGTTACTACGATCAATAAACACATCATGGACAAAGACCATTGTAGGAGCCGGTTCAATAATCTCAATAGCCTTGTTGGGGTGGCGGGATGATGGTCATGTACCGCATGCAAAAGCCCATGTAGAGACAAGGCCGCATGCGTGCCATCTGGCTGGAGGAGCGATGGAAGAGACGAATGCCAAGTGGACATAGGCCACCCGCACCCATGATAATGCCGCACCACCAAGCTTCAGTCAGATTCTACCTATTATACCAATGGCCAAGGGTAGAGCCCGCCCTCTATCCATTAATGCTTTGTCTGCAAATTTAAGATCGCAGATTTTCTTATTAACTGCAGGTACAATGATAATGACAATCTTTTGGTTACTAAACTGTTGTAAAAGGCCCGAGCAAGATAGGATTTGGGAATAGGAAAATCAGAAGAGAAAATTTGTGGTACAGATTTTTGACGTGGCACTATGTAATTCCACCACAAATCTGAAGATGACAAATAGAAGCGCGGGGAAATCATTGTAAGCTTAATTGTGGCATAACGCCATTCCAAAATAAGCATGCTCAACACCATGGGAACCAACGATGCTTAAAGCCACAGGAATTGTCAAATAGAATACACGGTGACCATGGAGGCAGATTTGAAGCCTGAGCTTATGGGAGGCAAGATAGGCGAAATTATAAAGGAAAGAAGTTGCACATTTAAAAACAAAAAGAAAAAGGGAAGTCGCTCTAGGTTTCATTACTTTTTGTTTAACATGACTAATTATTTTCACTTTTGTGTTTAGTTAAAAATAAGTTGAATTTGATTCTTATTTTTGGGTATTAAAGTAACTTTTTTTTTGTAAGTTGGGGTGGGACTCTCCAATTTATATGTCCATTAAGTATCTCTCAACGGGGGAAGGGTAGCTCAAGATTTGAACCCAAGACTAATTATTTTCACTTTTGTGTTTAGTTAAAAATAAGTTGAATTTGATTCCTATTTCTGGGTGTTAAAGTAACTTATTTTGGCATAATTTTAATTTTAATTTTATTGGTAATTTAAAATTAGTTTAGGTTTTATTTTTATTTTCGTTTAGATTTAATTTTATTATCCTATTTAACTTAATTTATTTTGTGTTTAAATTAAAGTAAAGGTTATTTTTAATGCTGTACCTTAGTTTAGTATTTTTAATTTATTTGATAAGGATGTCTTATTTATGCTTTTATTTGATTTTGTTGTTTTTATTTTATTTTCAATATCTTTATGGTTAGTCATTTGTTGTTGGATTGATTTTTATTTTAATAGATTTTAATTTGAATGGGTTAGTTTTGTTTTAATTCTAATACAGATTCAATAGAATCAATTTTAATATTTTATTTATTTTTATTTAGTTTTTAATAATAAATTTCTTAATTTTTATTTTGTTTATTGAATTAAATTTTATTTTAGATTTTAATAGTTTAATTTTTATTTTTTAGATTTTAATAGTTTAATTTTTGTTTTTTTCAAATTTTATTGGTTTGTTTTTTTGTAACTTTAATTTATATAGTTTCATTTTTTAATTAGATTTTTATGAGTTATAGAAACAAGTTTTTGGTTGAGATTTTGCAGAAATTTTTGGAAAACAAAAATTATGGAATTTGAAGATGAGGGATAATGGAGGAGTTGAAGCATTAAATGTCAGAGACTAAAAAAAACTCAAAAGGGCTATAAAAGAAGTAGGAGTATACATGACAACTCGATTTGAATTCGAGGAAGAAAGCTTGTAGTGTTGTAGCTATGTATTCTACCTGTTTGTAGAGAAACTATTGTTTATGACGTGTTATCACTCAGAATTTTCCCTAGAGGTTATTAGAAGAAAGAAAATGACCGACGTAACCACAAACCAACTTTTGGGCATAGGCTCTAGCCAACCTATACTCAAAGAGGGCTCTCTCTGTATCATTTAGCTTTTTTCGTTGGGTTTTCAGGCTAGTTATGAATGTTCAAGGGGTTTTTGATTTGTATTGAAGAGTGGGTGGTGGGATTTTTAAAGTAGATGGATAGAATGATGTCTTTATACCATTGGGCTATGGAGTCAACAGAAGGGCAACAGAACTGGATCAATTCACTAAAGGGAATGTTCAGAGGGCAAGATAGCAGAGTAGAGTGTAGGTCTTTGGGCCCGAGGGGTGAAATGGTTTGAATCAGGGTGAGAGAGCAATTAAGAATTCTTACATCGGGATTTAAACGAGGACCAGAGGGTAATCGACAACAAGGGCCAATCAAGAATCCTTTGCTATAGATTATAAAGAAACAACCTAAACTAAGGAGCAACTAAGAATTCCTTAACTTAGATATCAATAGAAAACATTTATATGCCTAACTGTTAAAACATAGTGTAATTAAACAAATTTTTAGATAATACTCCATTTATAGCATTCAGACTTAAATATACATTAAAAATTGTGGAAAAACTTTAAGAATGATAACAACAACATGAGAAAATACTTGTCTGCACTTTGCTCAACACATGAATCCTTTGAAATATCTTGTCTTTATTCATCAATCCAGCTTGCTGGTTCAGTCAATGATCCAATAGCTTTACAGTCCTTTGATCAAGAAGTCTATAGAAATGTCTAAGAATCCACACTACATACTTCGAATTGTGAAGTATTTATACAAAAGTTTTATTACAAAATATCTCAAACTAACTTGAGATTTAATCTAGGAAATACAAATATCTTCTTGCAGGAAGATAAAGATAATTAGTGAACTATTTTCATGTTGTCCCATTTATTTTGGTATTGCTGGCTTTTATGGTTTGGTTTTAGCCCTTTATAGTCTTTGCTATTTGGACTTTCACACCCGAAGCTTCATTTACTTCAAGCTTTCATCTGATATTCTTTGTTACTAATGCTCTTTGACATGTTGACCTGTCTTTATCCTTTACTGTGTTTTTTCTTTTATTGTACATTTTAACCTTTTACTGTGTATTTCAATAGTAAATTATTTAGTTTTTTGTGTGTATCAGCATATGGTAATGGATATTGGTAAACTTTTTGCATGTTTTATATGTTTTTCTTCTAACTGTATACTCTGTCTCGTTCCTTTGTTTTGACAGTCAATGCTTCTATGTGAATGTTTTCTTCTCTATTCTATGTGTAATTGTTTTCTTCTTCTGAATGAAGGTTTTTGAATAGGTTTCATGTGGAGTCTTGGAGTAAAAAAGTTTTGTGACTAGTATCAAAACTATTTATCCAAGTTCTGGTCTTCTGCTAATTACCTGTAAAATACAACAATTATTTAGAAAATATAGGTTGACAGGAAAGACAATTAATGGTTTTTTTGCACAGGGATGTCTGAGGAAGGAGTAGTGGCAATGTTTTGAAAGAAATCATAAGTCGAATTGTGTTGCAAAGGTTTAGGGTGCCATTGAAGGGTTTGATAGGTTTTACTGTGAAACGTGCAAAAGGAACGAAAACGAGGGTTTTCAGGGTTTAACGGGAAACTTTTTAAATTTGGAGAATAAACTTATATTTATGAATAGTAAGTGGTTTATCAAGTCGAGCGGGGAGGCAGTATTGGAGGTCGTCACACCGCTTATGATGTGAAGGCGGTATCTAGGAGGGGTCACCCGATCTACTACAACGCTTGACATGTAGCCTTTGGGGTTTGGGGGAAAATTGCTTTATCAGGCGGGTAACGATCGGCCATCGGGCGTGGCCGATATGGCTGTGGGCCGTTGGATGAGGGGGATGGTGATTGGACAGTAATCAGGTGAGGAAAGCATGCGGGTGATAAAAGCATGGTTTTCTGGGGGGGCGGTGGGGTGGGCAGGGCTTTAATCTTTGGCGGATTGTGATTATTTGAGAGGTTAACGACGGGTTAAAATGATCGAGCGGGGCTTAATGAAGGTTTAGCTTAACTTCGGGTAAAGTTCGGGTGTCGGGTAAGCCCGATATGGATGTGCATCAACGGATTTGGGTTCAGATGATCAGATGGTAGTCGAGTGGTGAAATAACATAGACGAGATGGGGAAAAGTTTAGGGGGGGCGAGGCTTTAATAAAAAGTGGTTTATAGGTTAAATACGAGATTAAATCGATTGGAAGGTTTTTTAACGAAGTGGGACATGGGTTTAAATGGAGGGTTTTCTTAACTTTACCGAGGGTTGGTGAGTTAAGAGTGGTTCGACGAGATATGGGGGCATCATATAGTTTTTATTAAAACTAAGTGTTTGGGGTATTTGTTCATGGGATATAATTAATATACGGGCAAAGGTTTTATGGGATTTATATGCTAAAGTTAAAAATTAATATGAAATGTGATGGGCAGAGTGGATATCCTCCTAAGCATAATGTAAAGTGTAATATTTGTGCATATGATTTATACTTAGGATAAAATGTTTTTTGTGGGTTTTTTTTTGGGAGAAATAGGATTTACGTAAGGGTTTTCACTTTTCTCAGGAAAATGAGGTTTATCCTTAGAAAAACGGGTTTTATTTGGGAAATGAGGGGGGATGACTTTTATGAAGGGGATTCTAGCACTTGATGTCCATAAGTCATTAAGCCGATGGTCTGGTCCCAGCAAAAGTCAGAGAAATGCTCTGAGCCTCTTTGACTTAAAGGATTAAAAGTACTAGGATATGCTTGTAGATAGGAAATTAGTAAGGGGAAAATGAATGAGGGGGAGTTAATCACATTAACTTGCAAACCTTTGTTTTCGCTTTCATAATTGATTGTATATGTTGAAATGTGTGTCTAAGCCTGATGCATGTGTTTTGATCCAATCAACTTTGTAGTTCAACAACCTTTCTTCTACTTATCCATTTCTTGCCCTAGCATGTTTTCTTCATTTCTTTGGGTGCATTTAGGTTAGCAAACCCTTATCTTATCTTTCTTTAAAAAAAAAAAAAAAAAAAAAAAAAAAAAAAAAAAAAAAAAAATATATTTAAACCTTATATCATCAAGGGCTCAGATTAAGTTTATGAGCTCTTTTTATTTTCTCTACTTATCTATGATTTGCCAAGATTAAACTGTTTGGTCAGATTTTATTCTCTAACTATAAACATAAAATTCAAAACATGAAATAACCAAGATTAAATAGTTTGATTACCATGGATTGTGGTATGAATAACAAGCTGCACACAATCATTATTATGCATAAAAGTAAATAGTAGTGACATTTAGACTTGCACACTTTCATGGTCTATTTTTGTTTTTGAGGTTCATATATTTTCATTTTTTTTACCTTCTCTTATTCTTTTTGTCTTTTGATTTTTCTTTTAGGACATACCCTCTTTACATTTTTTAATTTTTTAATATGGAAAACATTTGCAGAAAGCAAGGGTATGTACAATACTACAAGGCTTAACCTTAGTCATTCAAAATTATGATTCCTATTGGTATAGGAACCTAACAATGGCTCCACTTGGGGATGACATTTCCTTGTGAAATGTCAAGAACTCTAAAGATTAACAATATTTGAATTGTTGATAATATTACCTTGCAAAGTGTCCTTCTGTGAATCTGCATTATTGATACTTATGATAATGAATCTTTTGTAGCTTGGGTCTTCTCTTCAGAATTCAACTTCAAAGATCACCATCCAATCCAAACTAGACTTCTGAAAATAAAATATTTACAAATGGGAAATGAAAATTAGTAACTTGGTTCAAAATAATGTTTTAGCATTCGACCATTCATTGGCCCACCTTCTGCATCTGTACTATCAATTTCTCTCAAGTAGAAAGCATTATTTCCTCTGTAAGCATAAATAACATAGGGACCTTTCCATGGGAAATCAAATTTCCCATGTTTTCCTTTGTCTTTCCTCCTTGAATCCCACTTGAGCACTTTGTCACCAATGTAGAAATATTTAGCCTTGGTTCTCTTATCAAAAATATTTTTAATCTTTTCCTGCACAACTTGAAACCTGACATAAACCTCTTCTCTGGTTTGTTGTAGATGAATAGTTTAGTTGATTCTTCTTTGGATGCTATTTGCTTCAACCTGCAAATCTTGAAGTATCTTCATTACTGGTACTCCCAAAGAGGATGGACAAACAACTTCCATCTCATAAACTAGTTGATAGGGAGAAGTACCAATTGATTTCTTAGTGGTCAATATGTCTACCCATAAGGCAATGACTAGCTTTTTATTCCAACTTTTCTTATTGTCCTCTAGTAACTTCTTGATGATGTTTACTAAGATTTTATTTGAGGATTCTACCAGTCCATTACTTTGAGGGTAATATGTTGTGGAATGGCCAAGGGTGATATGGTATTTATTGTAGAAATCTATCATTCGTTTGGATTTAAAGGCCGCTGCATTATCAGTAATGAGCTTAGTCAGACATCCAAATCTTGATAGAATATTGGTTTCAAGGAAGGTTATGATAACAATGTATGTGGCTTGCCTTGAAGGCATGGCCTTCTGAGTAATTATTTTCCAAATTATATATCCACACTCCTGCTCCTGCTCCTAACTTATTGACTGAACCATCAAATTCTAAATGCCATAATATCTCATGATCATAATTTACACTATCTGGTGCAACAAACTTTTCATCATTTACAACAATTTGACCTTCTTATTCATTGAACAGTTCTGTAGTTTGGTTAGTTTCATTTTGTGTAGAAACTGCAATTTCTTTTGGTTCTGTATTAGTATTGTCTAAAAGTTTTTCTTGTGTTTGATCAACATTATAAAAGATAAAAGAATCAACATCTGAGTGTATGGAGTAGATGGGAAAGTTTTGAGGTCGATCGCAGCTACTAACCATATATTTCATTAAGGTTTTTCGGTATAGTTTCTTAGGTTTTCCAAAAACAGAGATTGTTGCATATGGCATATCTAGTTGTAAAGATCCTTGAAGTTTGGCTCCCCATGATCTTGATAATAGCATGCCATACTTTGGTGGGATGTCAGAAACTACAATATCCATAAGGATGCTTTTGGCAAGATATTGGACTAAAGTTACACACAGGTCTTTAATCAATCCTACACACTTTACCTGATTGGATTCAAATGAGAATAAGTCTTTGTAATGCCTTGTAATGTCTAAGTTTAATTTCTCCATTACTGATTTGGGCATAAAGTTGTGGGAGGCCCTAGAATCCAACATTGCATTATGTAGAATTTTGTCATGGATACTAAGGCTAATGTAAAAAGGTGGAACTCCTCCTTCTAATTGTTTGCCATTAACATTTGGACCAAATATGAGTTATGACTGGTCATCAAACAAGTTAATTGAATCCTCATTTTCAGCGATGTTTAAGGTCTGGTTTATCTATGATTTATAAGTTTCATTCTTGATTAGTTATGTTAAAGGAACATAGATATTTTTCTTTGCTATATCTATTCCCAAATTGAATGGTAAAGAGACTTTTTCTTTTTCAAGGTTTTGAATTTTCGTAGTAGGGATTTGAGTAGGCGTGTCTTCTTTTTCTTTATTGGGGATCTCCTTATGTGGATTTTCAAATCTGATGTTTTGAGATTTGTCCAATGGTTCCTTAGGTGGAATTGAAGTGGATGGTTGATCAATAGAAGGTTGATCAGAGGTTATGTCTATAATTTTGGGGCTAGAAGGATTTGGGTTCTGCCTAGGGAGGATTTGGAGGATTTTTGAAACAGGGGCTTCTTTTATTTCTTGGTTTGTTTTTGTGTTGTTCTATTAGTTTGGTCAGGAACATCAACATTATTTTTACTTCTTAGATTATACTATTTAGGAATTTTGAAGATGGCAGAGTCATATCCTTGTTTGTAATCAAATGATTCCCCAATTTGTACCTGTAATTGTTGTAGCATACACAGTTCCAACTCATCTTGGGTTAGAAAAATAGTGTCCTCATCATTTATTCCCATTAGGTTAATTTGTGTATCTTGCTCTGGATCTTTAGGATGGGATATCTCTGCAAAATTTTCTTGAAAAGGGGGCCAAATGTTCTGATCTGGTCCGTTTTTCCCAATGTTTTGGTTGTTTCTAAAATTTGGGTTTCTAATTGGAGGTGCTTGTTGGTTATCCCATTGGGTTTTTCTTTCCATGTTCCCTATTCTATATATTATTATTTCCATACTCTTGGCTAAATTATTAATTTTAATGTTAGATGGTGAAGCTTCATCCTTTGCAGTTCCTCTCCTTTCATTTCTAACTCTAGCCCTTTTAGCTACTAATTAGCTTCAACACTAATTGCTACACTTTGCATTTCTTCTAATGTTGGGGGGTTTCTTTCCCTAAGTTGGTATGCAATATCTGTGTCAAACCATCAGGAAACTTTATTAATGCTAAGTCAGGTGGGGGTCTAAGGTTAACTAGGATTTCATTATATATATTATTGAATCAAGTGCAGTATTCTTGAACAGTTTCATTAGGTCCTCTTCTAATATTCTCATATTCTGAAAGGATTTGTAAGGGATTCTTTTTCTTTT
The DNA here is from genome assembly GCA_000404065.3 of Pinus taeda. Lineage (NCBI taxonomy): Eukaryota > Viridiplantae > Streptophyta > Pinopsida > Pinales > Pinaceae > Pinus > Pinus taeda. The sequence goes on along the minus strand of APFE031354356.1, from coordinate 72,710 downwards.
CCCACCTATCAATAAAAACCTTCGGAAATTTTCTAGGTCTATTATGTGCTTGACAGAAAAGGCTTTAAACCACTTCTTGACATCATTAGTCAAATTTTGGGCAAAGAGTCTCATTTGGAAATCAGCTTCATCTATTCTACGTAGTTCAAAAAAGTTAGACATCTTGTTTACATGTTGCTAGGCAGTGTACTAACCAGTGGCATCAAACATGAAGATACTACTATGATAATATGCAAGCATAGCATGAAGTTGGGCAGGTAAAACAAGAGGAGCATATCTATTTTCCATTGTTGTAAGTTGGGAGGGGCTAAGATGTGGGGTTGAGGTACTTGGAAATAATGTAGTAGTGGATGAAGAACCAGGACTAGTAGGTGATGAATGAGTAATGATAGGTTGGTAAGGGAGTGAAAGTATAAATGGTGGTGAAGAATGGACTTCAGAGGGTATTATTGTTGAAGTTGAAGGGAATAATGGTGAACTAAAGTTAGCGGACAAATGTTCAAAAAACTCAGGGGTAGTGGTAGTATTAATGGATGATTGTGGAGATTTCAGAATGTACTCATAAATTGATTTGTTGGCCTGTTAAAATTCAAGGTCTGCAATAAAATCAGGGTCTAGGATAGTTTCATCGATTGCACTTTCAAATTTTGTTCTAAATAATGAAATATCAAATAGCACATCAAACGAAAGTTCTTCCAAAAATAACCACTCATCAGGACATGAATTAGCTTTAACTAATGGTATTTGACTAACTAAACTTTATTCCTTTTTAGATTTTCTTGAAATCAAGTTGGGATTATCAACTACTGGGGCTGGGTTTGGATCTGGATTAACCCTAATAAAATGAGTCTTCCTAGAAGCCATAATTTCAAAAATTTTAATTGTTTTTGTGAGATTTTTTCAAAATAACTTCTAACAAATGATTTTAAGAGGCTCAAAATATAGAATTAGAATTTTCTTAAGGCTTTATTATGATTGAGGAATAGTTGAGTCCCCAATGGAGTCACCACTATGTTATCACTCAGAATTTTATCTAGAAGTTATTAGAAGAAAGAAAATGACAGAGGTAACCACAAACCAACTTTTGGGCATATGCTCTAGCCAACCTATACTCAGAGAGGGCTCTCTCTGTATGATTTAGCTTTGTTTGTTGGGTTTTCAGGCTAGTTATGAATGTTTAGGGGGTTTCTGATTCGTATTGAAAATTGGGTGGTGGGATCCTTAAAGCAGATGTATAGAATGATGTCTTTAGACCATTGGGTTATGGATTCAATAGAAGGGAAGCAAAACTAGATCAACTCACTAAAGGGAATGTTCAAAGAGCAAGATAACAGAGTAGAGTGCATGTGTTTGGGCCAGAGGGGTGAAATGGTATGAACGAGGGTGAGAGAGAAATTAATAATTCTCACACTGGGATTTAAACAAGGAATAGAGGGTAATCAGAAACAAAGGGAAATTAAGAAACCTTTGCTATAGATTATAAAGAAACAACATAAACTAAGGAGCAATTAAGAATTCCTTAACTTAGATATCAATAGAAAATATTTATATGCCTAACTGTTAAAACATAGTGTAATTAAACAAATTTTGAGATAATACTCAAGTTATAGCATTCAGATTCAGATATACATTAAAGATTGTGGAAAAACTTTAAGAAAGATAACAACAACATGAGAAAATACTTCTCTGCACTTCGCTCAACACATGAATCTTTGAAATGTCTTGTCTTTATTCATCAATCCACCTTGCTGGTTCAGCGAATGATCCAATAGCTTTAATGTCCTTTGATCAAGAAGTCTATAGAAATGTCTAGGAATCCACATTAGATACTTCGAATTGTGAAGTATTTATACAAAAATTTTATTACAAAATATCTCAAACTAACTTGAGATTTAATATAGGAAATACAAATGTCTTCTTGCAAGAAGATAGAGACAGCTAGTGAACTGTTTTCATGCTGTCCCATTTATTTGTGGTACTGATGGCCTTTATGGTTTGGTTTTAGCCCTTTATGAACTTTGTTGTTTGGACTTTCACACTGGAAGCTTCATTTACTTCAGGCTTTCATCTGATACTCTCTATCACTGATGCTCTTTGATTTGCTAACCTGTCTTTATCCTTTACTGTGTTTTTTCTTTTGTTATACATTTTAACCTTTTAGTGTGTATTTCAACAGTAAATTATTTATTTTTTTGTGTGTATTAACATATGGTAATGGATATTGATCAACTTTCTGCATGTTTTATTTGTTTGTCTTCTAACTGTATACTCTGTCTGGTTCCGTTGTTTTGACAATCAATGCTTCTGTGTGAATGCTTTCTTCTCTGTTTTGTGTGTAATTATTTTCTTATTCTGAATGAAGGTTTTTAAATAGGTTTCTTGTTGAGTCTTGGAGTAAACAAGTTTTGTGACTAGTATGAAAATTTTTTATCCAAGCTCTGGTCTTCTGCTAATTACCTGCAAAATACAACAATTATTTAGAAAACGTAGTTTGGCAGGAAAGGCAATTGATGGTTTTTTTGCACTGGGATGTCTAAGAAAGGAGTCGTGGCAACATTTTGAAACCAATCAGAGGTCGAATTATGTTGCAGAGGTTCAGGGTAGCGCCGAAGGGTTTGATAGGTTTTATTGTGAAACAGGCAAAAGGAATGAAAACAAGGGTTTTAAGGGTTTAACGGGCAACTTTTTAAATTTGGAACGGAAATTTATATTTATGAATAGTAAGTGGTTTATTGGGCTGAGCGGGGAGGCAATATTGGAGTTCGTCGCACTGCTTATGAGGCAAAGGCGATATTTAGGAGGATCACCCGATCTACTCCAGCACCTGACATGTAGCCTTTGGGGTTCGAGGTAAAACAACTTTATCGGGGGGTAACGATCGGCCATCGGGCGTGATCGATATGGTTGTGGACCGTAGGATGAGGGGGATGGTGATCAGACAACAATCGGGCGAGGGAAGCGTGCCGATGATAAAAGCATGGTTTTCGGGGGTGCCCAGAACTTTTATCCTTGGTGGATTGTGATTATTTAAGAGGTTAATTATGGGTTGAAATGATCGGGCGGGGCTTAATGAATGCTTAAGTTAACTTTGGGTAAAGGTAGGGCATCGTTTGAGCCTGATATGGCTGTGCATCGTCGGATTTGGGCACAGATGATTGGACGATATTCGAGTGGTAAAATAGCACGAAGGAATGGGGAAACATTTAGGGGGGTTGAGGCTTTAATCACAAGTGGTTTATAGGTTAAATACAAGATTAAATCAATCGAAAGGTTGTTTAACGAAGTGGGACCATGGTTTTAAAAGGAGGGTTTTCTTAACTTTACCGAGGGTTGGTGACTTAAGAGGGGTTTGTCAGGATATGGGGGCATCGTATAGTTTTTATTAAAACTAAAGGTTGGGGGTATTTATTCATGGGATTTAATTAATATAAGGAAAGATGTTTTATGGTATTTATATACTAAAGTTGAACATTAATATGAAATGTGATGGGCGGAGTGGATATCCTCCTAAGCATAATGTAAAGTGTAATATTTGTGCATACGCTTTATACTTAGGATAATAAAAAAATTTGTGGGTTTTTTGGGAGAAATAGGATTTAGATGGGGGTTTTCACTTTTCCTAGGCAAATGTAGTTTATCTTTAGGAAAATGTGTTTTATTAGGGAAATGAGGGGGGATGACTTTTATGAAGGGGATTCTAACACTTGATGTCCATAAGTCATTAAGTCGAGGGTTCGGTCCCACCAAAAGTCAGAGAAATGCTCTGAGCCTCTTTGACTTAAAGGATTAAAAGTACTAGAATATACTTGTAGATAGGAAATTAGTAAGTAAGGGGAAAATGAATGAGGGGGAGTTAATCACATTAACTTGCAAACCTCTGTTTTTGCTTTCATAATTGATCATACATGTTGAAATGTGTGTCTAACCCTGATGCATGTGTTTTGATCCATTTAACTTTATAGTTCAACAACCTTTCTTATACTTACCCATTTCTTGCCCTAACATGTTTTCTTCATTTCTTTGGGTGCATTTAGGCTAGCAAACCCTTATCCTATCTTTTCTTTTATAAAACAAACTATCTATTTTTAAACTTATATCATCCAAGGGCTCAAATTAAACCTATGAACTCCTTTTATTTCTCTACCTATCTATGATTTTCCAAGATTAAACTGTTTGGTCAAATTTTCTTCTCTAACTATAAATATAAAATTCAAAGCATGAAATAACCAAGATTAAATAGTTTGATTACCATGGATTGTGGCATGAATAAAAAGCAGTACATAATCATTATTATGCATAAAATTAAATAGTAGTGGCATTTAGACTTGCACACTTTCATAGTCTCTTTTTGTTTCTGGGTTCATATATTTTCATTTTTTCGACCACCTCTTATTCTTTTTGGCCTTTGATTTTTCTTCTAAGACATAGCCTCTTTACATTTTTTAATTTTTAATATGGAAAACATTTGCAAAAAGAAAAGGTATGTACAATATTACAAGGCTTAACCTTAGTAATTCAAAATTATGACTCCTATTGGTATAGGAACTTAACATGACGCACTATTGCTATAACAATGAGGTGATTTCTGCAAGCATAGATCGCTTATAGGCCCCATAAAATTGTGCACTACTCTCGTAGTGTGAGGATCTGTAATTTGATTTCATTTATTTATAATTGATTATTTCTGTTAATGATTTTTAGCACTATTGTTTACAAAATTTAATTTGAATATATGGGTTAATAATTGAATCCATGCACTATTGTTGAATCTTGAGTGGTAATTCATTTAAAATTCTTCTTAGACTATTACACAGGCTTAATTTTAGATATAAATATGAGAACTGAAGTTCCCATAGGAACAAATAGTTATAATATTAGATTGACAAGTTATCTTATGATTTAGGATAATAATTTTTTACTTACATACATGATGTCTCATTTGAACTAATTGAGCAATTCATCATGAATCTTTGTAGTTCTTATACATATGATAAACAAGGAATTGTCTATATTTTCACTAGGCTCTTATGTAACTATTTACTAAGTGGTTTATTTTTAGTATTTATGTTAATGAGGAATAAGATCTTGTGAGCTATCTCCTTGATCTAATTCCTCCATCTTAATTCCAATTCTTTAAAGCTTCTTTTCCCATTAGGTTAATTGGCTCTCGATTGAGAGAAGGATTTCCCTTTCCTTCAATCAAGATAGGTTAGATTAGTCACATTATAGATTTAGTCTTGCATGTATCATCATAGATATTGCATTCTAGAAGTCATCTTTTGAAAAAAGAAAAAATTTAGAGTGGTTTTGATGTGATGTTAAAACAACTTAAGGGTCATTCTCTTGCCTGATCAACAAGAAGAATTGATCTAATGTCCCAGCATATCGGTAACTAAAGAGACATCTTAAACCGATAGAAATAGGGAAAAGGTAACTGGACCTAGCTAAACCAGTCAGAACCACCATTTCAATGGAAAAGGAGTTGTTCTAAGGTACGGACCTAGTGGTCTCCCTTACAGTGTTGTAGGATGATAATTTCAAGCCTTCAACACCTCTCTAAAGGAGCACTTGAGCACCAGGATGTATGCAAGTGGTATGCAAAGGATGTACCTTGGGGAAGTACACAAAATCCACATTCCATGAATGGGAGAACAAAGCACATGCATTCCTGGAAAGGATCCACTCTCATGGCTGTGGACCTTTCTCGATAACCTCCACTGCCAGACATAAGTACTATGTTATATTTTTAATGATTTCGTAAGAGTTTGATCTTCTACATGGGAAGAAAGATGATAAATTCTTCAAGTTCATAGAATTCAAGGCGTTGGTTGAGAAAGAAACCAACAAGAAGGTGAAGGCTCTCATGAGCAATAATGGAAGTGAGCACGTGTCAAATGAATTTAAAATTTATGTGTGAAAGAAGGCATTCAACAAGATTTGATAGAACCCCACAACCAACAGCGAAATATGGTGGCTGAGAGAAAGAACCATAGCATTGTGGGAGCAGTAAAACCGATGTTGCATGACCAAGGCCTACCCCTGCATTTGTGAGCTAAAATTTGCAAAAAAATAGTCTAGTTGCAGAACCAGAGTTATCATCAGATTCTGGGCGTGATTAACTAGAGGAGGATTTCTCGGGGAGAAATCCAAATGTGTCACACTTCAGGATTTTTGGGGCCTCTATTTACTGCTATGTCTCCAAATAATCAAGGAAGAAGCTCGCACTGACAAAAAAGTTGGGGATATTTTTGGGTTACATAGAAACTCCTCACAATTATTGTGTGTACCTTCCATCCCTTAGAAATATTTGTGCAAAGGGATGTAAATTTTTATGAGGAGAAAGTGATGTGGTGCTCTCTTGAGAGGGAGCTTCAGATCCCACCAGAAGAGGATCTTTTAGCTTTGAAGTGAGAACCTTAGGAAGTTGTGGAGCAGCCACAAATTGAAGAGAAAAGAGTGGAGACAACTGTAGGAATTTACAGGGTAAGTTCCTCAGACAGAACAACAAAGGACACCGCTCACAAACAGATCACAAATCAATACACCAGTATTTTGACGTGGTTAAAACCCTCAAAGAGGGAAACAGTCCATGGCCTGAGCCAACGCGGCCACTTCAAGCAATTTATTAATAAAATAATGAAAGTTTACATAAGCTTCTCTCGTGAACTGTTAACCTACAAATGACCCTCCATGCACTTTAAATAGAAATAATGGACCAATCGGGTGTCAAGCCATGGATCAAGTGTCGGTAAAACCGAGGAGAGAATGAACTGTCGGATCACTACATGTCGTGACCATCGGATTGTAAGTTACAACTGTACATAGTAAAGAAACACACTTTACCTAACTCTATACTAGACCAAGTTATACTTAACTATTCCTATGTGTCGGAATATCCTAACATCCCCCCTTAAGAATAACTTGGGATAGGATTGAAGGATTTACAAATATGACACAATAGGAGAAGGAAGGAGGCACTAGAGCCTATCCTCCCTTAGTGACAACTTCTTGAACTCCAACCATAAACCAAAGTTTAGTAAACTTCGCCTCTGTGAGAGCCTTTGTAAAGATGTCTGCAACTTGATCATCTGTTGAACAATATTGCACTTCAAGAACATGGTCATGAATGAGCTTTCTGATGAAGTGCATGTGTAGTTCAAGTGTTTGCTACGCTGATGCTGGACTGGATCTTTGCATAGTTGAATGGCACTTTGATTA
>APFE031354356.1:17611-48336 GCA_000404065.3 Pinus taeda | reverse complement strand
AAATGACCCTCCATGCGCTTTAAATAGAATTCATGGACCAATCGGGTGTCAAGCCAAGGATCAAGTGTCGGTAATACCAAGGAGAGAATGAACCGTCGGATCACTACATATCGTGACCGTCGTATTGTAAGTTACAAAATGTACATAGTAAAGAAACACACTTTACCTAACTCTATACTATACCAAGTTATACTTAACTATTCCTATGTGTCGGAATATCCTAACAACAACCACTCAAGAAGAAACATCCAAAGAAGGTAGAAAAAGAACCAAGGAAGATGAAATACTTGTGCAAGATGCGAGGGAGAATGTGGGTGCTCTTTCAAATCAGTGCAAATAGAGATGGTCACTTGATTAATCAATTGACTACATGGATCTAATGAATGAGATTATAGAGACTAATCCATCCTCTTTCGAGGAAGTAGTAGAATGACCTATATGGGTTGATGCAATGGTGGAGGAATATGAATCCATTTTAAAGAATAATGTTTGGGAAGTGGTCCCAAGACTATCATATAAATCAGTTGTGGTTCAAGATGGATATTCAAGGTTAAGCATGCAATAAACATAATCATGGAGAAGAATAAGGCCAGATTTGTGGCCATGGGGTACTCTCAAGTTGAGGGAATTGAATATGAGGAGACCTTTACTCCTATAGCAAGGTACTCATCCATTAGATCAATTCTTGCATTGGTTGTGCATATGGGGTGGAAGGTCCACTAGATGGATTTAAAAACAACATTTCTCAATGGGGTTATTGAGGAGGAGGGGTACATTGAGCAACTAGAAGGATTTGAGACATTTTATCGAGAGTCTCATGTGTGAAGACTCAAGTGAGTGTTGTACTGTCTCAAACATGCACCATGTGTTTGGTACACCAAGATCGACAAATATCTCACTGGTTTGGGTGTAACAACTTCGAAATAAAAACATGTCATTAATTAGATTAATCATACGATTTATAATCAACACGTAATTTCTCAACTAATTAAACTTAAATTTCAAAAGATATGAGTAGAGACAACTTACCTGGGAACACTAGTTGAATTCTTCTGCTAATTGCAACAAAGTCTTGGGGACGACTCTCCGCCCAACAGTAGGCTCAGTTGCACAAAATCTTGCTACAACTGGCCACCCTCGAGCCCTCAATCAACGTACTACTGCCAAGGATCCTCTGTCTTATAACAGTATTCTCCCAAGAGAATGGATGATGGAATCATGGAATGATGGAATGACTCTCATCTTCCTCCTCATCTATTAAATAGAGCAAACATTGGAAGGGGAACCACATGCACACACTCCATGTGTCAACATGCAACTTTATTGCTTTCTTGTTTTATTCTTTTGTTTTTACTTTTTGATAGATTTACTGATTTTTACTGCTTTCTTGTTTTTTTCTTATTTATATTTATTTAGAGCATGTAATTATTTTATTATTTATTATTTATTATTAAGGGACATTACATTTATTTGTTATTTATTACTTCAAGTAATAGTGTCGACACCCTCTGCTGAACTAGTATAACCAGTAGGCATCGAAAGTTTCACAACACCTGGGAAATCCCAAGGAATCTCTGTCCTTTTTCCCACTTTCGGAATCATGCATAAGCCTCCTCGGTCTGTATTCTAGTCCAAGGCTGGCCCCAAGGCTCGCGCCTGACTCAGACCTCATCTGTGCCCAAGGCCCCAAGGCAGACATCCGGTACAGTGCTCAATGTCTTCGAGCATCTCACAAGGATGGCCCACTCCCTCCACAACTCACTAAGGCGCACAACCCTAGACATCGAAGTCCTTGCACCCTACTAGACTTCGACATCCCAATACAATAACAAGAACCTAGCCTAGAACATCAGGCACTTTGCCTCCTCAAGATGGTCCCATAGCCCTTCAAGAGCTATCCATCAAGAGTTATACAAGACAAAGGAACCACTGGCATATGTAGTGTTGATTGAGTTTGTCCCTAGCCCATATGGTGTTACTTATTCTCCCTCATGCGTATGGGCTCGCACGAGATCATCAAATAAACCGGCCCTCTTGGCCCATTTGTGGAGTCCTGTCAATCATCACACCTCAACATGCAACCAATGCATTAGCTATACCATCATAGTATCATAGAAAATAATCCACATGCCAAATATTGCTTGTCATCATGTAACATTCAACATTGTTAATCGCAACATTATGAATATTAACAAATTTCATGCTCATGCATGTCATAAATTTGTACGCAACCATCACATGCTTAACCTCATGAAATACCATCATAAGTTATAACATCAACATATTTGCATCAAAGATATATCATGACTTCACATAATAAATGAACCACATGTCAATAAACCTCATATTATAGCATCATAATTCATATGCCACATTATGCATATCATATCCATCATGAGTATTCAACATTAAATACCTATCATCATGAAGTAAATGAGTATGTCAATATACCTTGACATAACATCATAATGCCTATGCATATCATCATCATAATAAGGATACATCAATACTATTGTAACAACTATATAAATATGAACCACATGTGCATGATCACCCTCATACTATCATATCATGAAACATCATCAATATGAGAAACATCTCAATACTTATCAAATATAGAATAATACTCTATAAGCATTCTTATCATGATTCATCAGAAAAAATCAATTTCATTTACTTTACAAACATTCAACTATGAACTAAAATTATTCAACATCCATCTAGGATCTATGCTATCTCATCAATTTTATTAGTGTTATGTTTTCATCAAGATACCAATTACTTTTTCAATAATTATTTCCACTTCTTTCAACTAGGAAGTTGACCATTTACACCATAGGTATAATCATCTAAGTACATCGTTAAATTTCACATGAGCCTCATCATCTTGAGTCTTAATCTCTCGTCATATATTCTTCCTTCCCCAAGGAAATTCTGGTGAAATTCATTGTTAAGATATTACTAGTTATACAATCATTATTTAAATCATCTATCTCAAAATTAAAATCCCTTGGTTTTACATCCATTTACCCTTTGGCTTACCGATTCCAATACCGCTATATGCAATTGCATATAAACACTAGGTCATCGTGATTTAATTTTATATCATGCTTAATTTACTTGCATGAGGATTTGTTGATCCATGTTGACTTATACATACATCACTTAACAATTATCATTTTCATCCACAAAAATATTTTCCTATCTCGTTAAGTTCCTATCTCAATTCCACTTGATTACTTTATCGTAAATTCACCCTTCTTCAAGTTGGAAAAGAGACTTGTGCTCATTAAATAGTATCTTTATTTTAGATTTTGAAACAGTTGGAAACACTACTACCATCATTGTCCATGAAAAATTTAAATGTGTGGTGTTATGTGGAAACAACCTCTTTTAACGCTATGGGAACAAAACTTGATAAGTTTCTCTATGTGAAGTCCTACTCATGAAACAATGAGTGCAAATCAGTCAAGTACAACCTCTATTAATTGACTCTCACTTCTTTTTTCAATATGTACACAATCCTTCTCAAGGTATCCTTATAAAATTTCTAGCAACATTCCTTCCTATACTTCACTATTATTATTATTATTATTAATTATTTTTTTTACCATTTAAACCTTTAAACATCTTCCTCATTTATCATCACTAGCCACTATGAAAATTTTCAACTTCATATCTTCAAATTTTTAAAGTAGATAGATCATCACTATGACCATTACCAATAATATTTCTCGGTCCACTCATCAATACCCTTAAAATAACTTTCTTCTTGATAGAACATCCCTTCATTTCCTCCTACCAGATATTCATAGATATATTTTTATTTTTCTCCTAGTCTTAATTTCCTAATATTCCATGTTTACTAGCTTCAAAAATGGAAACTTCACTTCATTCTATTTTATCAAATTGACTTTAATTTCTCACCTCCAGTCATTGTGGTTTCTTTTCCTCCTCTCCTAAAATAATATCATTGATATACTTTGGAAATGTTGTTACTATTCCCCAATCCTATTAGAGGGAAAACTATTATAGATGTTGTCATGCACACTACTTATCTCCTCCAATTGATCAATTTTTCTATGTTATCATACCTTCCAGGTTCCTTCAGAATGACCCTCATTATTACCATGATTATTCAACTTCATTAGTTGATTGCCAATATTTTCTTCTTTATGTGCATCATCCTTAGATAGGCCTTATAGTGATACCTTTATAGTACCAAGTTATGATTATACCAAACTCTTCTATTATGTTCTAAAATAGGTTGCCTCTTCTTACTGATTTCTTACCCTTGTCGTGACACTTCCTCTCAACCACCTTAAGTATCTATCTAGCACCAAGTTGGCCATAATCACATGAGCTATCATTAGTTATCATCATTAGAAAATTTGCAAGTTTTTCCTTTCCATTTCTTCTTAGACAACTTTATCCAATATATGCAATTAACCTTGAATCATGAAACCTCATGTAACCTTATACTCAACATCATAACTGTTAATTAAACTAAATTGAAATCATAGTGTATGATTTAGATGTATAATAAAGTTTAAACAACAAAACATGCTTTAGATGCTCCATAAAAGTATCTGTCTTAGCTAAGTAAGCAATCAAGCTACTCATGAAAATCCTTCAATGTAAATTTTGAAGAATATGATCTACGAGATGTGATAAAGAAACCAAGTAAGCAAGCAATCAATCTACTCATTAAAATCCATCAATGTAAATTTTGAAGAATATGATCTACCAGGCATAAGGTAAAGTAGTGTAGAGGCTAAATTAAAAGTAATGTAAAAATCATGAACATATTTCTATGATTGACCATTTCCAATTAAAAAAAGTAACAAAATTTTGAACATGCAAGACTCACAAAAGCAAAAGACAACATATTAAATAAAATAGACAGGGATATTAAAGATATTAAAGAAAACCTAACAGTTTCCATAGTAAACCCATACTATAATGACAAATCAGTTCGATGTTAACGTTGTCAATGCTGCATGTGAATCCATTATACACTGAGTGGATAATGATCAGATAATAATTTATTGAGCCACCATGACATGCTAGGATTGAACCCTTTGACTTAATAATTTGAAATAAAATGAATATATGCAATGAATGAAACAAACATATGGAACTTCGAATGTTAATTACAGGAACACTCAGTGACAACAATGTGAGCAACCTAACCTACGATTTTTAGGTTGGATCAATTTGATACACAATCATCATTTCAAAACTCATAAATCATACTATTGTTGGACTATATACTTTCAGTGGTGTGTGCGCTTTTAAATTTAATGCAAGGTGTATATCAGCTATTCTCGAATATCTCTTTTATGTATGCTTAGTAGTGTGCATATTATTTTAATCACAATTTGGAAGAGAAACATCTACAATACACTGTCTACCAACTGTTTTGATATAATACCACAATGAACCAAACAAGTAAACTCAGATTTATTTGTGGAAATTTCTAAGATATTCTAAGTGGGTATCTTATGACTATGACTGAAAAACTCAACAAAACTCAGAAATTACAGTGCATTTATTGACCCATTTCCAAGAGGGAATAATACGAATGTAGATTCGAGCCGAGGTCTCCGGAAATGATCTCGTTCGAGAATATCATTTCATGGATGTGGATATGATAATGGACCAAAATGATCTGAATATGATTTAACGCTGAATGATAAAGATAGGGTGTCAAATAATGGTAGACAGGGTATCAAATAATGGTTAAAATTACATAAAGAGAAAAGTAATTGGAACATTGTAAGTTGGTGTCATTATAGGTTGAACTCTTTCTATGTGATTTACTGTGACAATAGTATTGAGCTATTATCAAAACGAAGCACGAATTTTCAAATAGAAATAGAACAGAGGAAGCTCTGAAATTAGTGTGTTTACTAAGTACATGGACAACATTCAAATAGGGCAGCAAGAAGACAGAGTCACAATTCTGAAACAGAATTGAGATGTATTTTATTTGAATTTGAAGAAATCACCTAGGAATAAAAACAAGGTCCTAGTTCAAATTTTGGTTATTTATTTATGTAAACACCAATGCAACTAGATACATAATCCTTTGACAAGTGCTGACGGCAAGTATAATGTTTCAGAAGTCAAATCCTGAGGCAATTTCAAAGTGGTGAAAGTGATTCAAGAATAAAAAAGGCAAAGCTTCCCACTTGCTATCTCAAATCTAAAATCATCATGCACCCGAAAATTTCGTTCATACATTTTATCAAATAGTCTATATGCATCCATCTTGATGGGGTAGTCACGGTGATTTCACTAATCTGAGATAATGTCCAATATAATCCAAATGAAGATATGCCCAGGGATTTGTTATGATTTGTCAATATTAATGCCCATACCAAGACTCATGCTACAACTGGCCTATTCTTCAGATTTATTAAAATACTGTAAGAAATTCAAAAACTGTTGTGACACATAGTTATGGAACTATAAACTTTTAGGCACAGAAAATAGGCATTCCTGCTTACAAATTTGAGTCTAAACCTGCATATAAAGTGGGCATTCCAGCCTACAAATTTGAGCCTAGCTGTTGAGCAGATGCAAAGTTTTCAAGAACACATTTCATCAAATGGTTAGCATGCAACGTCAAATTTCGGTAATTCCTCCAATGTTTCAACTTGAAAATCAGACTCTAGCTTTACATACCCATGCTGTGGCAATTCATGATGAATTTAGGAGTGACCCCAACCTGAATTACTAACTGTGGCATATGAACTCACAAAGAGTTTATTATAGATCATAGAGTTTATTGTTCCCTATAATTATAAGTTATGTTGATTGATAGAATCATCGTAACGGCTATGTATTAATCATGGATAGGGATCATTATGAAATTTATGTGCATATTCATGGGAAATGATAAGTTTTTGTTGCTTGCTCTATTAATGATGAAGGGAAAGCGTGGACTTTCATACGAAGTCAATTTTTTTTGGAATATTTAATGGCGTCTAAGTTAGCGGTAGAGGATAATTTTGACTTTCTCCATCCATGGCACTAAAATTCTATCTTAGCTCAAATTTTTCCTAAAGCTAGAATCACATCAGAAAGCCTTTTTAAACTTCAATTTCCAATAAAACTTCAATGCTTTTAAATTGTTTAGTTTGTTGTATTATATGACTTGTATTTCTGAAACTAAGTCTAACTTAAGGGATTTTGAACCAGAACTCCTTGATGTGCCCGTCTCAATTGTTCAAAATCATTGAAATTGACACATCCAAGAATTTTACAGAAGATATCAAGTAAAGATGGAATTGTACCACTACGTAATATAAAGCAAGATGGATTTCTGAGACAAATTAATAGATCAAATGATCATAATGAGAGTCCATGAACTCATGGGTATCTTAACATAGATAAAACTGAAAGAATGAGGAAACTTGCAAGCATAAAGTAGAAACCTGAGCTTTGAAAAACCAAAAATCACAGTAGATTTTGGAATGGAAATATGCTTTCCTATTTTGGATATTCTGAGATATCTATTTTTGTATTTGAAAAATCGGGTGACATGGAAGATTACTTTCGACACCAAATTCGTGACACGATTCTGATAATGTTGGTCTGTGATGAACAATTGAAAGGCTACAATTCTTAATGTGAATAACCTATGCAAAATTATCTTTAACTCCTTCCATATAAATGAGTTCCATGGCCTTACAAGAAGGAAAAGTGTCTGATACCAACTTGACAACTTCTGATAAAAACAACATACATGATACAGTACAGAAAATCATACAAAATATTAATAGTTCAAAAAGAGAATTTGTTGGTGGAAGTAGTTTGGTAGAGGATGTTTATGCTGAAGGTGCACTCAAATATCATAGAAGGAAAAGAAACTGAAATATTGTGAGTGATACCAGGGACAGAAATAATAACAACACTAAAAACGTTGTTATGCAAACTCAAAGGCTCCTGGAATTGAGGAGACAAGCAAGAAGGATATATGGAAGATTAGAGCTCCATTGAAGACACCAAATCGTGTCTAGCTACCAAAATCAAGATTCTCACCTGATAAATTCTCCAGAAGAAGAACAGAGAAGGTCCTAGCAGACCTGTTCTTTGCAAAAACAATAAAAAAAAAATCGTAACATGCCTTAAATTGATGGATAATTGCCTATATATCTTTACCGCAATAACATATTGCCACTAAATAAATCATATTTAAAAGGTCACAATAGATACAGGCCTAGAGTCAACTAGGGAAAAAATTGGTTTCTTAATTACCTGACAAGCTTTGTTGAAGAACCACGAATAATTAATAAAGCCACATAATATGGTTTCAAGCATAATTGACCGAAGAATATCGGACTATAGAAACATAACTTGAAAGGACTGGCATGCCTAAACACACCCCAAAATAATATGTAAAGAACCAAGTTCACACCTACATCTATTTAGGATATAGGGAAATTTAGCAGTGCTATACAGTTAACAAATCAAGCCCACTTTACGATTTATTCTATTGCTTTCAGGGTTCATTGCCCGCTTGAATTTCGAAAGAAAAAAAAAAAACATGAACTAGAATATTCAAAAGAAAAAAGTGATGTCGTAGAATATAAACTGCAGGAAATTCACAACACCGACTGTGCATATGGCAATCAATTTAACTTCAACCTGAGAGTAGAAGGGACCTCAGACATCGGTAATTTAGAGCAGTTGTATAACAAACAACTCATTACCTGAAACGCGGAAGGATTCAGACAACATACCTATCAATATAGCTTGCATCCTCCACAAACGAGCAACAGAAAGAGTAAATAGTTCTACTAACAGTTCAGAAATACCCGAGTTCAGAGTTCAGAGTTCAGAAAGTAATGGAGCCCCCTATAATTTTTGAATCTATATTAATGGACTAGTCCTTGCCAATGATGTACCTTGCCTTGGCTGTTTTTTTTTTTTAATTAGTAATGTCCATGCATCTAAATTTATTTTATATAATATATATATATATAATATTTATTATAATAATATAATATATTATATATATATATATATATATATATATATATATTGTAAAAGAAAGGTTTAGATTTGTATTTATTTCTCTCAAATTTAGTTCGCCTAAATTTTTCGTGATCATCACAAACAAAATAATTGGAAAAAAAAATAATTTAGTATTTTTCTCAAAATTTTACTTAGAGGTCACACAGATTTGAAACCCGCTCTAATACCATATGTAATAGCCTCAAAATAAAAACATGTAATTAATTAGATTAATCATACAATTTATAATCAACACGTAATTTATCAACTAATTAACCTTAAATTTCAAAAGATACGAGTAGAGACAACTTACCTAGGGAACAGTAGTTGTGTTAGCACCTAAATCTGCCTTAGGCTAAAGGAAGGAAAAATTCAGGGTAATCACCAACCACACTCAGTCTAGTAGCTAGCCCTACCAGAACAGGAGAGGGCTCTCTCCCAGTCACGCTCAGTGAATAGATAAACAATATGGCCTGAGATGACTTACAATGAAATATTGATTTTAGGCTAGTAAACAAATATGGATACAAGAAACAAATTTTTATGAATGACTGAGTTTATGGGATGTATGGGACCAACGGACAGCAATGAGCAGAGAATTTAATACAAAGTCACAGATTACTTCGTGAGGGCAAGATAGGCAGAAAGTCTAGCAATTTAGTTTGAAATAATGCGGAATGGAAAGATTTCTTAGGAGGGTGAAAAGGGCATGGACAACATGAATCCTTTTCTACAGAAGAAGAACACTGAACATGAAATTTTCCCACAGGTAGACGGTCTTGTATGTTTTCGATGTATTCTCCATGTGTTGAATTCTAGATGCCCTGACTTCTATGTAAAGCTAACATTACTGCCGTACTGAAGCATATTTGACTCCATAAGCCCAATGAATATTTTCTAATTTTGTTTCAACCATTTACACTTGTTCATTTGTTTCGTAGAGTTATCCATCTTATTCATTATCAAAATATTTAATCTTGTGAGAGATTCCTCTCAGATTGGGGAGGCTAACCCTCAGCCAAAAGTAGGTTTGAAACAATTACTCAAGGTCTACCTGATCAACAGCCTATCAGGGTCAGGTTTTGTGATAACAAAATCTATTATTACTTTTTTGATTGGATATTGCTATATGGGTGGGGATTTTGTTCAATTATACTAGTTTTGAGCAAACACTTAGTTCAGATGTACTTGATTGTAGACACTTATCAATAATTTCTCGTTAGAAACATTTTATGGCATATGCCTTAAATGATTGCAAAAGTCATTCATTTATCTTCATTGTCTAACTCACACAATAATCGTGAATATTTTATGTGTTTGAGATTCGAGCATCGCAAGCAATAGGTTCTAAGATGCTTAGATATCAATAAGGGGGTTTTACAACTAGAAATGAATGTTTTTTCTAGAGCCTTACAAATTTAGAAGTTGGCTTTAGCATGCATAACCCCAGATGGATGTGACTGTATCTTTCATCAGTTTGGAATTAACATCTTTAGTGTCTTCAGTGCCATACCTTGTGTTGTGCCTTGTGGTCCTCTTTGGTTCACAGTTGTCACCTTTGTGATGTCCAGGATAATTGCAACTATTACCACAGTGGCATGTCCACTTTGACAAATCTATGAAATGTGTTAAGAAATTTAACCCCTCAAAATCATGTGATGTTACCTCTCAGTTAACCTAAGTAATATTTGGGCTATAGATAACATAATCTACAACAAAAACAACCTACATATCAAATCATCAAAACAAGAAAAATACATACAAAATATATATGTCTCTCTTACCTGCAAAGCTTTTCAGATTCTGTTTTCCCCTTCAACCACTTCAAAGGTGCAAAAGAAACATAAAAGTGTGGAATGATTGACTAGATAGAATCATAGAAGTAATATTTCTTTAGAGGCACTTGACCAAGTCATCAAAATGATCTGTAAGGGCAAAGAATTATCTTGCAATTTAGAAAATACAACTAAAGATAAGTTTCCATGAATTGCAGACATTGATATGTGCTACAAAAATCTTATCCATTTAAACTGAAAGAAGATAGAAATTACTCTCTATCATTTCCTTTATAATACACGTTTCTGAACTACGACAAGTAGCATGATCTCTTTTTTTTAGTTCATTTCATTTACAGAGAGCTACAGATGTGCATTCAGAATTATAGAGGTATTAGCATTCCATTTTCAAGGGACTGCATTCTAAGATTCCTATAGTTAATTTTACATATTGTACTTATATGACTAACATTGATGTGAATACCTACAACTCTACCCTAATCATAGTATGCAGTGCTCCTGACAAGTCAATATGACTGAAATCTTCCACAACCATCATTGGGAGGCTCAATGGAACCAAGCTATTTCCTTGAAGTTTTCTACAATGTTCTTCAGCATCAACCTGAGCACAAATAATTACGATTGCAAGGTCATTTTAGTGTGATTTTTGTAAGATATTAACAACAATATCAAGGGCATTTCCTAGAATAACCTCCATCAAAACTTTCACATCATACTCCCATTTGTTATAATTGTCATTGTGCAATAATGCACGATATGGTGGAGATGTCTTCCTTGATTTTATTTTATTGTATTGACAAGCAAATAGAAAGAGACTTAGAATATGCATCGAAGGAATTGGAAATTCTAAAGACATCATATATATTTCATTGACAATGAAAATAAAATTCAAGTAAAATTATAGTCACATACACTCTAATAGCCATGTCCTTTAGAGTAGATATCTTTATTTGAAAAAAGTTCTACATAAGACAATATAATGAAACAAGAATATATTCATAAGTTATCGTTCTATTTACCGTAGATAAAAATCAGATTCTCAACTAGGTGTAATTTTCTCAATTGTTGGTGTCTCTATCAATCCACTACCTTTTCCCCATCGTGAGGTTGATTTGATTGCAAAAAACACTTGGATCATGCATGCCCCTTTTGACTGTGATATTTTATCACCTTAGAGACTTTACAACGTTGTTGTCTTGTGGTTGTTCTCCTCACATTTCCCTCTTTGTACATGTAGTAGCTCACATGTGCTTAATTGCTAATTTACCCATAAGGGAAAGCTAATGTATGTTGATATCAATTGGGATGGGGAAGAATTAATCTCGACAGTATCAAAGTGGCCATCACTTTTGACCCTACTTGAGAGTACAATCTCATGGTGTATATAACGAGAGGATAACTTTAGAATCATGGGCCTCTTTCTATTTTTCCTCTTTCATTGTTGTTTGTTTTCATGACATCTTTTTTCCTTCCCTAATTTCCAATGATTTTTAGTTGGAGAATATTTTGTGTGTACCCAGTGATTGAAGGTCTGACCGGTATTAAATTGTAGTTGAAATTTCAACCTTTGAGATGGACAAATCTCTATCTAGTGAAGAATAATCTCCTCAAGGTTTTTATGCATGGGAGGGATCTGTTGGGGCTATAATTTGCATGTTGAAGGCATAAGAGAAAGAGATATTTCTAGGCCACATTTTAAACAAACCAACAAGGGCAATATCTCCAATGATTTTTCCATTGATGTCTTTTAGTTGCAGATCCTTCGATAATCACATCAACAATTATTTAGGTCTTTTACTGATATGATAATAATCAATGTGATCTTGCATGTATAGCTATTATTGGAGTCTTACCCACTAAGTTTTTTTATGTTATTATCATGTAACTATAGATTTGATAAGGCCTCTAACATAATAGGATTTGATGGACAACTACAATTTTGACTATATGCATTAAATATTTATATCTATAAAGTGCTTATTTCTTTATATGTGTCTTTCTCTTTCATATTTAACCAGAAGCAAATTATAGTTTGAGATAGTAGAGCTTCAATCAACTAAAGTGTGTAAACCTCCCCTCAAAGACTATGTTACTAGTAAAATATATCATATGGAATTGTAGAATATATGGGTGAATGCCATCTCCAATTTTAAAAAATAGCTTTTACTCCTTGTGGGGTGGCTGGGATGGTGACTATCGAGCCATGGTTTATTCGTTAAGCCATCACCTTTTCCTCTGATATTATGAGCTACTATATGCATCATATATGCATGCACATGAGCTCATGCACATAGCAGGGTTTCGAGGTTTCTCCTAGAAGGCTGCAAGAATAAGTACTTACTAATTTATGAACCTCATTCTAATAGGGATGGTGGCAATTATTGTACCAACTAGATTGATTTGTGACTTGTTTTTCCCTTTAACATTTAAGACATACTTCATGATATGGAAGTTCAAGTGCTATAGCTTGAAATCCAATATAGGCATCATCATATTTTTTCATCTTAAACTATGTCTTTTACTAACAGCTTTATCTTTTGAAATTTATTTCCTTGACAACTACCTTAAATGCCAATGGTGCATTGGTTCATTGCTGAGGTCAATAGAGGCATCCATCAGGGTTCCATTCTCACTGTGCTCTGCCCCACCTGAATTGTGTGAAAATAAAAAGGATGAGACTAGGTTAAAATCTTGGGAGCGAGGTGACTACATAAGCCCCAAGCCTGGCACTTGAGGTAAATAAATCTACTCTTTATGGTGCAACTTTGCAAGGCATGTTATTCAAAGCATTTCCAAACAAAAAATTGTTTTAAACAAAATGCTTGGTTTATATTTGATTTATTTTATTAGATGCAGCAGTGAAGTTTCTCTATATAGTTAAATTGGTTTTAACATTCTTCCTAACCTGTTTTTGTTTCTTTTTTCTGATGATCTTTTATTCCTTCTAATTTTACCATGCTTTATTTTATTAAAATATCTAAGGATAAAATTTAGCACTTATCTACTCTCAAGTTAGGTAAAAATTTGGTTAATGGTAATGCCAGTTGATATAGACACATGAATGACTGAGATCGTGAATCTTTACTGCCTTTCTGATTTGACAAATGTTTTAGTTCTTTGTTTCTTATGAGGCACTATATTAAGATCGATGATATTCAAATGCAATGTAGAAGGAAGAGTTGTCAATGTGCATTTGTAAGATTCTAAAGTAGTTATTATTGTTTACCCTTCTTGGAATTGCCACTAGTTCAAGAAAATAACTTTATCAACACTGACAAGACTAGCACGAGATTTTCTCAAACCGTGATGGGGGAAAACATCCTTGGTCATGGCTCAGGTTTTAAGCATTGCTCTGTCCCGACATCCAAATTTTTAGTTCAGGTGAAGCATACTTATTTGATACTTGAATTATTACATAAGAACTGGGTATTTTCTCTGATTTATTCTAAGTGAAGGATCTTATTTTCCATTCCTTTAAAAAATGACTAAGCCTTGAATATGTGATAATGGGTCTAGACTCTAGAGAAATAGAAGTTGCAATGTAATTTTTCTTTCATTGGTTCTCGTCATTGCTTCCCATTTGAGATTTTGTAATATCTCTTATTAATTGTTGACATATAAGATTTGGCATCTAGAATCTAAATGAAAACATGTTGATGCCACTTTATTTTGAGAAAACTGGTAAATAAAAGAAATATTCGTTGTATCATTTGTCAACTTGGAAAACATTTCTATGAGGAAAATTGATGTTGTTAATTTTTTATAACATGTTCTTTGCATAGCATAGATACTTCAGTGAACCCAATTTTCATTAGCAATCACATTAGACAATATTATTATGATAATAATTGAAGAAAGAACATAAACAAAAGGTGCAGAAGACAAGCAAAGACAGGAGAACACAAAATATGGCTCAAGCTAGGGAAGAACCCCACAATGGGGAAACCCTTGATTAATTCATCTTATTATTAATATCAAATGTTCAGCAGAGAGAAAGTACAATGATTAGAGACAAAATGCCTTGCCAATTTGAGGATCCAAAATGAATGTCATTGAACTAGTGAACAACTCAAAACTGTAATGATATCATTCTTTCAATAGTGGAAAGTGGTGGTTTCTTACAATTCACCCTTGCTCCATCCAATTGACCTAGAAAACCTCCTTTCATCTACGGTTACCCTTGTCCAGCAAGGGGTTGTACATAGATGGTTGATTTGATCCTTCTGTGGTTGATCTAAACCTTCTCGGCCTCTTTGTCCTGACCTGAAGCATGCCTATGGACTTTACTAGATCCAAAATTTACTCATAGATAGTCCTCAAACCTTGTAGTTTATTATCTGAGGGAAATTGGACCTTGTGCAGAGAATCACCCAATGAAAATCCCTCCTTAGAACTGTGGTTGTCTTGCTTGGAGAGACATGGCTATAGGGCAGAAAATAACACATAAACAAACCTTCATACTCGTCCAATTCCATGACTACCTCGGACATAGTTTCCAACAAGTCAACGTGTCTCAAATGAGGGAGATGACTCCTCTATATATATAATTCGATGGGGTTGAAGGGACATGACTCTTGGGCTTATTGAGCCGACATAAGGTGAGTCTGACCTTGTTAATTTTCATGTGGAAGAATAAATTCAAAACCCCACTTCTACTTGCCCAAATTTAACGATATTTAGATCGATTTTGGTCCTCTCAAAAAGAGGAATTCAATGTTTTAATTATCATTACTAAAGGAGTTTTCCAAAGTAGAATTTGGCTCTATTTTCCAATTTTAATGCTTCCTCTCAAATAGGGAGAATTCCACCTTCTAATCCATCTATCTTCATCAATCAACTTGTTGACATAACCATATTTGAATTTCATCTCTACTCTTCTTTATTGAACATTGATATAATAATGAAGAAGAGTTGATCAAGACAGAGTCACGAGACCTTACCACTCTCCACTGACAAAAGCTAGTCCAGAAGTAAAACCTCAACCAGACTTGATCCTTGATCAATTTGAAGAACAACATTCATCCTAGTCATAACGAGTATGGCAGTACTCGATGCACCCATCTGTAATGTTGTGGTCCCTAACCACTTTTCCAACTCATTGGCCAGATGAGATGTACTTCCCATGTGTCCTAGACTACATGGGTAGGATGATACTGAATTGATAGCAGGGAAAGAATGTATCGCATCCTGCTCAAAATCACACGTAGGGAAAGGACGAACCACATCCTACAATCACACATCAAAATCACACGTATGGAAAGGACAAACCACATCATACAAACCCAAGGCACAACAATCAATTGTAGGAAGGAGTCTACACGTGGGGAAAGGATGAACCATGTCCCACCGACATGTAAACCAATAATCATAGGGAATGAGCATCCTACATGTGGGGAAAGGATGAACCATGTCCCACTGACATATCAACATATGCCTATATGCATCTCTCACTAGGGCATCCACAGGAGAAGGTGAACCACTCATCCTGATCATATGCCATAGGAGAAGGTGAACCACCTATCCTATGCATATGTCATTAAAAATAGGGGAAGGTGAACCATTAACCCTACATACGTGTGTCCGCAATCATAGGGGAAGGTGAACCACTCACCTTGTACAGAATGCACCAATAGGGGAAGGTGAACCACTCACCTTATGGTCGCTCATAGCTCAATAAGTACCCCAAGCCCCCAGGAGCTACCATAGCTCAATTTTCAACCGGGACCCTCATAGTAGGGTTTATCCACAACTCCCAGCCTATGCCTAAAGGGAGATAAACCTGACCTTTCCAAGAGGCTTAGAGAGGATGTTGATAATTTGCACAACCATTCTCTAATGATGAAGCTTGATTTCTCCTTGTTGTGTTATATCTCATATAAGGTGGTACCTAATGCCAACATGCTTGGAATTATCGTGAAACATGGGATTCTGTGAAAGGAAAACACATTCTGCAATATACAATGGTGGTTTCCAACACGTGCTCAAATCGCTTACAGGGGAGAGCTTTCTTACCCAAATGGATTCATAATAATCCATGCTTGATGCTTTAAATATTCAACCTCAATGATGCTCCCAGAATTTATTTCTTGATTCATCCATGAAATAGGGGGTGGATTCCAAGATATATAGCACCTAAAGGTGCTATTTTCATTTATCATACTGCCAATCCAACAATTTTGGCAGGGTGTTGTAGATCATAGTTAACAGAGATATCTTCCTGAACATGAGAGCCTTCATAATTTTTCTCTATTTGGATCAATAGCTTCTCCATTTTATTTAGGAAGAAGTGTATCAAGGCTAAGACAACTCCCTCTTATAGACATTATCAATAGTTGTAAGCTGAACATAGGTTCCCTCTAAAGATCAAAAAAGTAACTTTTCCCAAAACATAACCATCAGGCTATCTATAACCTACTATTAATCCAAAATCATTCAGTCATCCATCTTATGAATATCAATGCCTTATGACATGGTATTTCTGTTGTAAAAATCATCAGGAAAGAGGAGCTGACAAGCCATTCTACCAGGGATTCCATATCTCCTTCTGAAGACTTACTTTGTTTGAACATCCAAACCTTTTCAATCTTCTCCTCATCTTTAAGATGAAACATTATCACGCTACAACTATATCAACAATTTTCAATTACCAAATCTCAACAATGCCCAAGTAAACTCTCTCACATGATCTGCTCGTTCAATTGAGAGGCCTCAACAATAGTATATCAATATAACCTTATTAATGATTTCATAAGAATGAATAACTGAACGAAGATATTAAGATACTGACACCATCCTCATCCAAGCAGACCTTTTCTGCTATTACATGATTCAAGCCAGTCTGATCTTTGAAGTGCAAATCTTAGCAATATTTATTTCCTAATATTTTTAATGATTTTGTTCTGTTACTATACTGGCACATTACATATAATAGTAATATGCTAGCATTTTTTTAAAATTCTTTTAGGGATCAATCCTTATGATTGAATGAATACCTCATGTGTGCAATAAAGAACAAAACCGATTTACCTTCT
This sequence comes from Pinus taeda, assembly GCA_000404065.3. NCBI lineage: Eukaryota > Viridiplantae > Streptophyta > Pinopsida > Pinales > Pinaceae > Pinus > Pinus taeda. The sequence goes on along the minus strand of APFE031354356.1, from coordinate 30,485 downwards.
TATCATAGTTCTCAAACTTGGACCAAAGCTTATTTTCTACTATAAAACCCATTTCAACAAATTCTACTATTGGTGATGCTTCTTAGGGTGAATACATTGTTGTACATTTTTACTAATATCCCTGATTGTATGGAGGTTCCAAGTGATTTTCACCAAAACTTCCTTAGTGCGATTTTCTTTGACTTTTCTTTCCATAAGAGGTGTACTCCAGATTTTGACACACTTGATATAGATGACCTTGAAGAGAAGCCTTGAAGGCCTCAAACCATACTTAGCTATATATATTGACTGTAAAGTAAGTAATTTTGATATGCTCTAGTTCGAAATACAATAAATATCCAAAATTTGAACCTTCAATCAAATATGAATTTGACACAAATGATTGCCTTAGAAGCCCACCTTAAATGTTTCTTCAGAAAAATGTAGTCTCATACCTTAAATACACATTCTTATAGAATTTCAAATTTGTCCTAAAGAAGATAAACAATATTTTCATATCAATATGTATATGCTAGCATTAAAACTTTGATCAGGGCCAAGTGCATACATACGTATAAGCTTCTGAGGAAGGGGCTGCATCTTAAATTTTCAACCTTTTATTCAAATTTATCCACAAGATATATCAAAAAATAATATTGAAGATTTTGTCTTAATTAAATGCATGTTGAATATCTAATCAAGGGAGGGGATGAATGTATATGCACATATTAGTTATAGAAGGAGGGACATATGGCCTTTAAAATCAACACAACATTAATCCTCACACAAAAATTCTTCATGATTCAGTCTGAAGTGCTCCACAAAATTTTTTGAATGAGCGTACAATATGTCTACAAATGAGTCTTGGTATTGTAGACTCAGTGAATTAGCCAAGGAAATTTCTACCTCAAGTTCAAGATCATAACAAATTTATTATAGGTGAGATATACCAACCCAATTACAAATCATAGTGATTGATATGAGTTGCTTTAGAATTTGACCTTGCCACAGAGTTATGTTTAATTACCTTGGAAAATGAATAAGTATGTCATAAGAATCTTCCAAGATTGATTGAAATAAAGACATAAACACCCTTCGAACAGGAATTATGCATATGGGCTCCAAAACACTTCAAGCCTCAATCTCTGAATTAAGTCTATATTTCTAAAGATATAAGTTGTGACCTTGTGGACATATTGGATCTCTTGTGAGACAATTCCTTGTAGGATATTAACTTTGGAGGCATAAGGTATGGACACTCTAATCTCCACTGATGTCAAACAAGATTCTTACAAGGAAAACCTTGGAGATAGCCTTGCTCTTCCAAATCGACAAGTCAAACCAAAGAATTCTACTCCAGTGTTTTCAAATCCTAATAAAAATTGAAGTAGATACCTCATAAGCTATATCAAAGGGTTGTGATGCTTCAGCACGAAATGGAAATATAAAGAGTGGTGATGAAGAGGTCCAACCTACAAGTCACAATGGCTCTATACAAAATCTAGGTAACCGCTTTTCTCAGGAAGTCAATACTTCTGCAAGCCAAACTGTACAACACAATACATTTTTACTAAGTTCCATTAAGCAAATGAAGATTGCCACAAAAAATCAAGGGAAGCAAAGAGAAAGGGAAAGATCAGGTTTCTTGCCACAAAAAACGGCAGAGGATGGTGTACATAACATAGAGATATTATACGCAGTGATACCATTAGTAGATGATGCCATACATGACATAGAGACGCCATACGATACATACAATGAAGTGATAGCTAACCAGTATGAGATCACATAGGTCAAAACCAGGCAATAAATTATACAGTGATATCATCTTGGAAAATCACCTTTAAGGGAATTTACATACACCATTCCATATGACAATTAATACTAGACAACTAGATACGTTTTTTACGATTTCATCCAACATATAAATTTCCTTTTCTTCTTTCTGGAAACCATGCCCATTTGAATCTAATTCTGATTCAATTATGATTATTTCCTTTTTGTATTCTGATTCCGATTTGATTGAGTCACTTTATATGGGGAGAAGATAGGCTTCCTCATGTATCTGGTGAATACCAGATTAGACATTTGTTTTGCAGTTAACACTGTGAGATAGTATATGGTGAAGCCCGAGTAGGTTCATTATGTTGTTGCAAAATTCGTTTTCCAGTATTTTAAGGTATTTTGGTGATGGAGAGTTGATGTTGCATGGGTTTATAGATTTGATTGAGTATGTAGTGCTAGTGATAAGAGGAGTGCTTCAGGGTGTTTCTTTAGTTTGGGTTCGTGTATGGTTTCCTTGTTTAGAACGAAACAAATTTCAATGGAACTTAGTTCAATAGAGTCAAAGTACATTGAAACCAACTCTTCTAGTTGTGAAGACATTTAACTTCACAAGTTATTAGCTTAGTTTGAAATATAAACTTTGGACACTACTATGATATATATGACTATCAATGTTGTATCAAAATCTTTGAGAATCAAATGTTTCATAATTAGTCGAAGCATATTGATATCCGGTGCTGGTATCACTTTACTAGAGATAGGGTTCAAATTGGAGTAATGATTTTTTAGTACATTCCTACAGATCCGCAGGTTCTAGATACCTGGAGCAAGCCCTTAGCAAAGGGGAAGTTTGAGATGTTCAAAGAGAGGCTTTGTGTAATGGAGAACACGTTCTTTGCTAAAAGGGAGTGTTAGTTTTACCTGTGTAGCTTAGATGCTTTTGTATGCATGTGTAATTTTACATGTATGTGGATACCAAAAACATGCATGTGTAGTCCAGCTCCAATTTTAGATGCTTTTTCTATATTCAACAATTTAATTAAAAATCTATCTTTTGCTTTATTTAGAAGTTGCATGTATAGTTAGATGGTGCAGTTTAGTTTTGTACTCGCACTTGTGCACTTGGATTCCTAACTTAGTGATGGGGGACAAATCTCTAGCTGGATACATGTTTCCATGCCTTAGTCTATCTACATGTAGAGGTGCACCTTATTTGACGTGGTTATCCCTGTGAGGAAGGTGTATTAGGGTTAGGAGTTAATATTGCTAGTAGAGGTGGTATTGTGCATGCATTCATATTCATTGTACCTATTTTTCTTCTTAGTCTATAAAGTGGATGCACTTTATGGTTTAAGAGTTGAGTTTTGAGTTGTAGCATTTAGCTTTCTTTTTTCATATTTAATAGAAAATCCATGATGTTGTTTTGAGTGTTCAAATTTGCATGGTTATTCGTTTTATCAACAGTATGTGTTTGTAGGTTTAGGTATAGTATTGCAAAAATTTGCAATTTTTAGTTTTAGCGATTCTTGAGGTTTCATAGGTATTGTTGCTTTAATTAGATTCCAGATTGCAGAATTTGCTCAATGTGGTGACATAGAATATCACATTCCATGAGTTCTTTCTTTAAGTTTTTTGCTAAAGAAAGCATGCATATATTCTATGTTTGTATTTGTACCATTTTCATTTTTATTCTAAGAGAAAAGAAACAATTAATGGATATTAACATAATTCCATATTAGATTCACGTTTTCTATTAAGATCTCACCATTGGTAACATGCTTTATTTCATTATGATGCACTATATGCTGGTTTAATTCTCTTAAATGGTAAAAGCGATTGCTACTCCAATGACATCTTACAAGTAGTTTTTTGAGATGGCAGGCTCTAATCACTGGGGAGCTTGAAGTTGATTCCAAAGACATTTCCTTATGGAAAGCACTCTTCACATCTCAGGATATCTTCTTGATAAATTGTATAATCTTGGCAGGGCAATTAATCAAAGAATTGATGATCTGGATAAAACATAACATATGATTATACAGTTAGTTAAAAAGAAACTTAATGGACATCTGAGGGGTTTTGGAAATGATGAAGTAACTAAAAATGAGAAGTCAATGTTGGAAGGATCAATATAAGATGTGTCAAGCAATGCCTCAGAGGTAAAGATACTAATTTTCATTATCTAGTAGGGTTCCTTTGTGTGCATATTCTGAAGTATATTTAGGATGGGATTTGAAATTTTAAGTGATTAATATATAGTATAATCAAATGTATTTACATGCACAGTTATGAGGTTGTATCATTATGTATCATTGTTTTTATTCCTCTTCTACAATTCTTTTGTAGCAAGACAGTGGATCATTTGAGTCCAAAATGTGCACTGGCCTTTGGTATCCAATGTGAAAATCCTAGAAGTATTCCAAGCATTGGGAGCCAACTTACTTCTATTTGGAATGCATTCTTGAGGTTTCACAGGTATTGTTGCTTTACCTAGATAATTTAATTTTACTTTCTTCTTAAACAATTTGATGTTATCTTGTCCTTAATTGTTAAAACTCAGTTGGAATTAGAAGCTCCTTTTCCTTCCATTTAGAGGTACTTGAATCTTTGCCTATGTTGTATTTCCAATTGAACCATGACGCAACTAGACATGTTGGTATCCAGTGAATTCATTTCTTTGGTATTCTGCGTATAAGGGTTTCCATTCCCAAACTTCATTAGGTTGCATCCAAAGTGCTAGATTGAAGAATAATTGATCTGACTTCATGTAGATATGGTAGCACAACTGATCCAATGGCTATTTATTGAGTTCCATCCAGAAATATCTTGTACTCCTTTAAGAGCACACACGTATGTAGAAGTGTATGATTTTGGAGAAGCCCAATCCACCATTATTCAAGGAGGGTTGGGTCATTTGAAAAAAATGTTACAAATACCTGATATTCTGTAATGTTAGGCCTGCTCTTCATGCAACAATATACATATGCCTTCACAATTGTGTGAGATGTAAGAAGTCTGGTTTTCACCTTACATCCAATTTGTTTTAAAATGAAGGGTAATAGAGGCCTTCAGATGTTAACAATGGTGATGCAACCAAAGTTTGGGTCTACCCTCTTTAACACACAAAGGAAACCAACTTCTCATCGACATCATATACCTCTTAACCATTCACTGGGTCTACACAGTTAAACTTGTAAGTGTAGTATTCCCAAAAAGAAGTTTTCAAATATAGCACTGAGTTTTCTGAGTTTATGAAATGTTTCCGATGAAGCATTTATTCAAAAGGTTTGATGTTAGAGTGTTGTAGGTGTACTTTCATCGTTTGGTTCCAAATGAGATAATATAGGATGGTAACATATATTTTACAAACATTCAAGTAGAAAATTCTATGGATATATGCCATATGTCAATGGAATGAGAATTTTTTATTAATGTTTTAACTCAGAATTATGACAACGGTCAATAAAATGCCACACAATCTAGTAAACAATTGTTACAGAGCACTAAAATTCAAATTGGAACCTGATAAATACACCAACAAGCATACCTCCTTCGAGCAACTACAAAGTCTCCCACAAGCTCCACTTTATTATCAGTCCTAATCCCTCAAGCAGAACCCAAACTCAGCTCCCCAAGTAGATTGTTATACAGAGATTTTTGCAAAACCCAAACTCGGCTCCCCAAGTAGATTGTTATACACAGATTTTTGGAGGTATATGAACAACAAAGAAATAATTTGGAATTGGGTCTCTTTCACAAAAATTTTGACTGTCACTCTAGCGTTATACTCTTAGGGTCATCTGAGGATTTAGTATAGGAGAAGTTATGTTCCATTCTAATCTGGAGAAGTTATGGGAATTATTTTTTTTGGGTTTTCAAAATATTTTCTTTTAGGACTCGTTGGACTTGGGATTTCATTGAAGGCGGCTGGTATTTTTTTCCTCTCTTGTACAACAGTCAATACCAACATCACTCCATAATATTTCCACCTTATTTGGGCACTACACATTTGAAAGTATCAAGCTTGATTTCTAAATCAATGCTCACCTTGAAGTTTACAAATTATGAATCCATCTGAAGTACGTTGATCTTAAAGGGATCTTGACGATTTGTTTTGAAATCAGAATATTTTTTACTGTAATCATTGTTTTGTCAAATAGATCTGAAGTTATCTTTGACCAATTAATGATTCCATGCAATGGTTGTCTAATTATTCATTTATATCCTACACTGGAATGTACAGTCAAAATTTGACTTTGGCCTTTTCACTAACAACATAGTAATATCTCTTCACAAATTATATTTGGATGGCACCTGTAATTAAACTAATGGAAATTGTTTCATGATGTCAAGATCAAAATTCTCATCCGATGATGAAAAATTATTCGTATTTGATGCTATGTTTATAGGACAATACCAAATCATCCTCATCTAAGGAGTGAATCCTCAGTGGTAGATCTTGTTCAGTATTACAAGTATCAAGAATTAATTGTATACCTTAATTTTGTATAAAGGAAATTTTTTTAAGATTGTTTTTACTGTAAGGCGTACATTCATCCATCCATAATCTGTAGTAGTGATATGACAGCGTGGAAAATATTTGATATTATAACAATGACATTATGTGTCTCATTACCCTGAACCCTGGTTGGTCTAGATATGGGGACCTATTGGGAGATCATCATAGTGCAAACAACCCCATATGTATCACAGTTAAAACATTAACAAATGTTGATTTGGAAGCATGATTTATTTGACACATGAATTAATAAGAAAATCCCGTGACAACACGCTTATGCTTGAAGTCTGCAAGAAGAAAAATTCCAGGAACTAAAGGAACTCAAGTAAACAGTGAAATTACAGAGGTAGTTTGGCAGTGACTTGGATAAGTATGCCCAGAATTTGTTGATGAAGCTAGGGCATTTATGTTGATGATTTGACACAGCTAAGGTTTGAGTAAAAGTAAGGGTCATGAAACAACAATGCTCATAATCAGTAGCATCAAGAGAGTAGGAGAGATAGAACAAAATGGATAAACAACAGTAGTGGTGAGACTTGTGAAGTGCAGAAGAGGCAATTTCATGGCACAAGGAAAGTGACAGCAACATTTGGGTACAAAAGTATAGTGGCAAGTCGATAGAAGCATGCAACAGTGGGAACAAGTGCGACAACAACAGCAATAGCATCAGTGGGCATCATTAATAGTAGTAGCAGAAGCATTTCGCATCAAAAACTTTTTGTAACTAGGCCATTATGCTTGGTATGAGATCCAACCTTTAAGGAATCCTTTTCTTCCTTCCAGCTTGAAAAGAAGCACAGAATGTAGGCTATCCTCTAGGACCAAAACCTCTCACTATTTGAGAGGAAAGTTCGCACAAATTTTTCTTATAAAGATTTTAATTAACGCGAAATTATTTGTTGTACAAATACCGAGATCACTTGTTGTTCTAGCACTAAGATACATCCACTGAAATACCACCTAGGCTGTGATAGGCTCCACTGTAATTGTACCGAGATTGTAAGAGCACCAAGACCATTACCGTAAGTGCACTGAGACCTGTAGTTATTGTAGTCATTATAATAGCATCTAAAATATTCATTGTAATAGCATCTCACTGTAATTGCATCCAAATTGTTCACTGTTATTATCTCTGAAATATATTCGAGATCCTTCACCGAAATAGTTGCCTTTGCCTTTGAAACTGCTATCTGAACTTATATCTGTAATTAGCCCGAGTTCCTGTACCCTTATCCGATCTCCTTCACCGAAATTATCTCCTTCACTTCTTGAATGTGGAATAGGCCAAGCTACCTATTTATAATAGTTTGTCCCTGTATATTAGCCAACATGACCATATGAAGAGTTTTGTCTCCAATTTTGGTAAGTTGACATGAATTCTATATTTCATCTTGAAACCGACCGACTTGAAGAAGGATCACTTGCGTTTGTCTTCGAGGGTTACTTGACAATCTTATTGACTTATATACATTTGTAACTTGCCCAAGAAGGGTTCTTCATACATGACATTGACTCTCTTTGATTTTTATGACTAGACGATATATCCTAAAGGCTCACAAAGGGAGCCGTCTAAAAATAAAATTCCTTGCTCATGAAACCCATTAATTAATACTTAATCGTTATCATAATATATTTTTTTCCTAAACTATAATCCTTGTGTATATTTATATTATTTAGTTTCCTATTCTGGCAATAGAGGAGCACATTTGGTGCATTATGCTTTCTATATTTAATTAATGTTTCCTTTTCATGTTCAGGATATGAAGGTAATCCTTCACGTAACTGGGGCTATCAATTTTGCTAATTAAATACCATGGGTTGTTGAGCCCATATATATGGCACATGTAAAGTTCATGTTCTTTTGACATTTATTCTGTTCTTGCTTTTTTTAGTCTTATGATGAATAATTGTGCCTAATTGGAAGCTTGCTTGCAGTGGGGTATAATGTGGATCATAATGCGGAGAGAAAAAAGAGACATCTGACATTTTAAAAGAATGCGCTTTCCACCATTTGATGAGGAGGAACCTCCTTTAAATTATGCATACAATTTATTAGATGTGGACCTCGAACCTATCCAGTTGTAGTTGTATGAGGAAGAAGATTATGTTGTATACACATGGTTTTATCTCAACAAGCCCCCAGTGAAAAGTTGAAAACAAAACTTATAAATGGGCCTAGTTATAGAAGGTTGCAATTATCACTTCCCATCATGGCAACTTTGCATCGTCTCGTAGGACAACTACTTTATGACTTGATTGATAAAAACTATGTCTATCTCTTTGATATGGAGTCATTTTTTAAAACAAAAGAATTAAACATGTGCATACTAGATATTATGAAGTCAATGCCCAAGAAATTGTTGGGTCTATATTTTGTCATCTATTTTGTTTTCTCTTGTCATAACTTTTATTGTTGCAATCAAGTTCAAACTTTTACTGACATGTCTATTTTAACAACAGGAGGGCCAAAGTTTGATCCTTTGTACCAATATATGGAGAAGGGTGATGAAGACTGGAATGATTTCAATGATATTAATAAGCTTATTATCCACTCTCCACTTTAGACAAAGTATAGAATTTCATTTCCTCATCTCTACAACAACGGGCCTAAGAAATTTAAGTTTTGTGTATATCATAGTCCCATGGTGATGTACATAAAAACTTAAGATCTAGATTTACCAACATTTTATTTTGATGTTTTGATTCATCCAACTTCTTTTCATAATACAAATCTCCATGAGAGGAAAACTTACAAGGACGATGATGACGATTATTTTTTTGTTCCAGAAGGTGTGGAACCTTTGTTTCACCATACACCACTTTACACAGATACAATAGTTGCTGGTATTTCATTATTTTTTGTTCCACATCAATTCAAAATGCAATCAGGACTTATTCGATGAGCGAAAGATATTCCTCTTGTTTCTGATTGGTACAAGGAACAATGGTATGCATTTTTATAATGCATGACACATATTCATGTTCTCGTGTTCTTTAGTTGTGTTGCATGTGCCATGGATTTGATTCCTTGAATGCTTCATGTCATGTAGCCCCCCCACATATCTAATGAAAGTTCGTGTCAGCTATCAGAAGCTCCTAGAATGTTATGTGTTGAATGAAATTCATCACAGGACTCCATAGGATCAAAAGAAGAAAGAGTTGTTTCGTTCCCTTCAGGCTACCAACATTTTCTAGACAACTAAGCTAGATTGGATAGAGGTTGGGCTTCAAGTTTGTAGACAGGGTTACAATATGTTGAAAATTATTATTCACCGAAAGAACTTGAATTATCTTCATCTCGATTAAGATTTCAATCTGAAGATTGTGAAGGCCCTCACAACAAAGGAGCGTAAGAAGTAATTTTTTGGAAATGCTTTCCATTAATGTTGTGAAATTTTGTGACTAACAAAACTAGTTGTTGATGCAGATATCCAATTTTGACTCAGTAATGTAGATACTTTCTAGTTGGTAGACAAATTACAATATACATTTTCACATGTAAGGCAGTTAACTAGTATGTATCATTACAAATATATTATATTATGCCATAAATAAGAATGTGTAAATATCTTAAGCATTTGATTTATTATTGCTTTAACACTGGGCATGTTGGGAAAGGACCTGAATGTGGATTTTGGGTTCTCATGTGGAAAGTATTGTTTTTTTTCATATGTGGTATAGTACCACTGCTAGAAAGGTGGCTTGGAAACTTGCTTGCACGACAGTTTGAAGGTCGTCATTCAAAGGGAGTGGAAAAAATTGTGATGAAACAAAGGGTTGAAAGTCATTTTGATTTGGAGCTTAGAGCAGTTGTCATGCATTATGTTCTTGATGCAATGCTAGGCGATTTTAATTTTTTCCTTCTTTGATAACTGGAAAGAAAGGGATTTTTATGTTGTTTGGAATGCATCAATTAGATTGAAATTTATTTGATGCCAATAATAAAGAGGTCTGAGTTATTCTATTCTATATATGTTCAACCCTTGATGGGCATGTTATTTCTCCTCTTTCTAGGTCATTTTGTGATGATTAATTTGGTTGTTCTCTTTGAAGTTTCTACATCCCTATTTCTCCCTCTGCATTGTTTTAGTGTTATGAAATTTTTGAGTTTCCTAGTGATTCTCTTATCTGATTTTTGACATACTCAGTCATATTGTCATAGAGGGCATAGAAAAAAAAAAAAAAAACTCACACCATTTTGCAAAATTTGAGTGAAGCCTGGCATTGTTGGAAGGAAAACATCCCCTAGAAGGTACATGTTGTAAGGTACTAGAATTACCAACATTTTATAGAAGGAATAAGAGTGCCTAAATTCCTAGGATGTTTGCCTAAATCTATTGCTCAACTTTCCAGGGGATGTTTGCCTAAAATAAGAGTGCATAAATCTTGGACATCAAAATGCCTTTCTTATTGAGGTAGACTACTATTGATATTCTACTGCTCAATTCTATGTGAACATTCATTTTCTTTGCACTAATAATTTGAACAAACACCAAACACCATAGAGAAAAATCTTTTAAAAAAAATCATGATTTTTTAACCAAAAAATAATTTCTTTTAAACAAGCAAAAATTCTTTTTATAGATAGGAAATTGCTTGGAAGTCGGAGCATCTTGGAGGTTTAAGCATCAAATTCTTGAAGTGAGTGTTTCGGGATTTGGGATCAAAGAAGAATTGAAAGAGTCTAAATATTTTGTACTTGGGTAATTTATTCTCCATTAGATAGGATATTGTGTTTTTGATGTGTGTAGCTAGGTCGACACAGGTCTAAGTGTCTAGACATGCAAAGTTCACCCAAAGTTTCCTTAGGAAACTTGCTCAAACATTGAGTAAGTTGCTATTGTGACTTAGCCTAAGTCTAATTTAAGAAAATAAGGCAATACAATGACCAATAGCTGAGGAACAGAAGAGGTTTAAAGGAAACTGAATGTTGTATAGCTGCTCACTTTGTGGAAAACAAGTGTCAAGGAACATGCTCAAAATATTAAGTCAAAGGCTCACATTCTGCATGCTTCTGAAATGCCAGATTCCTGAAGTGTTGGCATTACTATCATTAATCCACTACCAAAACATGCAGAAAACAGGTCATCTTTTGTCATCAAATCTTCTTCTTCTCCGAATGAAGATTGTTTTCCTTCTGTTGTAACAGCTAGAACCACCCTACAAAATTTTTCCTTAGCTTCATTTTGGAGCCTCCCTACCAACCATCCTCAGCAACATGTCTTGCACTGTCAAGTACATGAGCTTCAATCATTTTCTAGCAGCTTGCTAGCCTGTGCATGATAGCTTGCTTCACTCCCCTCATAGGCTGCTACTCCAAACTTGGTCCAGCTACTGGCTAAGCATCTCCCTCAAGAAATTTTGCAATTTTGGAGGGGAACCAGCCTTCCGTCCAAAAATTATGTAAATCTAACTAGCAACCTGCTAGGCTCAGAAATTTCGCAATCCTGTCAGGCAGTCTTCGCAATGAAAACTGCGCAATCTAGCCCAGCAGTACTTCTCATCCCATAAATTACACAATTTTGGGTAGCAGTCAGCTACTCCTCCCAGAAATTGTGCAATCCCTTTGGACAGCCAGCCCAGCTTCCTCACAAAAACTGAGCAAAATTTCCCCTCAGTCAAGTAGGTTGTTGCATGTGCCCTCAGGTTGACCGGTTCCACCCAGGACAAAGAAAAATTGACTTGCATGAATGGGCTACTTTTTCCTGAAATAGCAAAAAGCATCGCTATATTTTAGGGAGCTATTTTTATCAGCTCGAGGTTACATGCAAATATTTTTTTAGAAACTTTCTTCCAAGTGTTGCTTTTTCCTAGATTTGTGGCATGCGTGTCATGAGCCTCAAACTTATTTATTCGAAACTTCAGAGCTCATTCTTCACACAAATCTTGGAGCTCTGACATCCCATAGCACATCAAGGAGTCTTTGACACATCTAGCTAAGTTATTTCTAGTAAGTCCACTTAACTTGTCTTTTGCAACATTTTTGTCGCTTTTTGTGTTTTAGCTTGTGTAAGTGTTGCCTGCTTGATTTATGTGAATGCTTTCTATCATTTACATTCATATTAGCTTGTACAAGCATCATTTCAGTTTTCGTTAGCATCTCATTGTTGTCGCATGCATGACATTGTTTTGCACAAATGGTCGTTGATTCAACGACTCGTCTCACACACATGCATGTTGTTCCATTTTTTGAATTTTGCATGCATGATCATTCACCTTTACTAACACTTATTAATGCCATGCATTCAAATCTTCATATGCTTTCAATTGCCTGTCAGCAGATCTCAACAACCTTGGCCCGGACTCTGCCTCACCAAGAAAGCATTGCACAATTCTGAGGGGGAAGGCTCTGCTTTCCTCCCAGAAAATGTGTAATTCTCACCAGTGAATGCCCTCCAGTCTTGCCTTACGCAATTTTGAGAGTCAATGATGTAGAAAATCTGTGTAGGTTAACTCAATGATGCAATATAAATCAAAGCAGAATATTATAACCTACTTCTACTATCAATTTGCGAAAGCTTAAAGATCGAGCTGAACAATATAACTAGAAGAAGAAGAATCAATGGCACAATACACATGAAAATACTTTGG
>APFE031354352.1:0-25658 GCA_000404065.3 Pinus taeda | reverse complement strand
ATTAATGAAATTTAAAATGTGAAGTTTGAACTTTGAAATTGATAATTGAATCTTTACAAATATGCAATTTACACCAAATTGTTTATTCCACATTGCAATTCTCTCTCAACTACTATATCATAGCCATCTAATCTCACAACTCTCTTATACATCTTCAAAATTTGTATGACCACATGTACTCATGATCCTTCGCACACAACTAAAGAATCCAGCCATACTCTCACTGTAGTAGTCAGTCAAAGTTACCAGGGTATGAGGAGGGTGAAGGAGCATATTGTTCCATATATCATGAAGAAATTACTATGATGTACATGAGATTTCCCTCCTTACCCTGTCTCTTACAAAGTGTTGGGCTAGATTCATTGTGACTTTATCCATGGCCCCATATAGGTAGGTTGTGATCGGCTTGTCACTATTAACCAACAAATATTTATTAAAGTTTCACTAAGAGAAAAACCCTCCCTTCCTAAAATCCATGACGATTCTCTGGAAATAAGTGAAGGTACAACCTACCCCCTAGGTTTTTTGTTAAAGATATTAGCATACTATGGCTAAAACCAAACTTACAAGAAGTCGAAGGACATGAAACTCAAAAAGGAACATTCAAAGAAAGCAAAGGACCCAAATTTTACTTTGGTTATGCAACATATATGACTCAAATCATTGAATCAGAACCTTCTACTTATGAACAGGCTAGTAAACATCAAGTATGGAAGAATGTAATGATGGTAGAATATCAATTAATAATGAACAATGATGTTTGGTAAATCAAAGGATAAATATATTGTGACATTGAAATGGATTTATAAAATTAAGCATGCAATTCATGGAAGCATCAACAAATATAAAGCTAGATTTGTGGCTTGAGGATTCTCTCAACAAGAGGGAATTGATTATGATGAAAAACTTTATCCTTTAGCTAGGTACATGAAAATTAGAATTATCATCTCTATTGCAGCTTCTATGGGATGGAATATACATTAAACAAACTCGAAGGATTCTTTTCTTAATGGTACTATTGATGAATAAGTCTACATCGAACAACCTCAAGGGTTTGAAGTATGTGGGAAGGAAACCCATGTTTGCAAATTGAATAAGTCTCTATATGGCTTAAAACAAGGCCTTAGATCATGGTATGCTCATGTGGATGCTTATCTAAAAAACCTTGGTTTCGTCAGAGGAGTTATAGATCCAAACCTCTACATCAAAGTATTTAAGAATGACGCAGTAATCATTTTTCTATATGTGGATGAATGATTAATAATTGGTATGGAGCATTGTTTTCATCAATGCAAGAAGGATATAATAGTTGAATTCGACATGAATGATCTTGGACTAATGCACTATTGCCTTAGAATTGAAATTTGGTAGAAACTAGGTGGGATCTTTCTTGGTCAAGGAAAACATGTGATCAAGATTCTACAGAAATCTGGGATGATGGATTGCAAGCCTATAGAAAAACCAATGATCACAAATTTGAAGAAGTTGAGAAGCTTGTATTCAAACCTTGTTGTTCCATCATCATACAAGTAGATGATTGGCTCTCTAATGTACTTAGTGAAGACCAAACCAAATATATGCTATGTAGTGAATACTCTTAAGTCAGTTTCATAAGGAGCCCTATCATGATCATTGGATAGAAACCAAACATATCTTGAGATTTATCCATGGAACCTTACATCATTGTTTAATATATGTTGCAAGAAATGAGATTCAATTATCCAGATACACTGATACTACTAGTTGTTTTTATGCTTTCGGATCCTCTATGGTTTCTTGGATGAGTAGAAAAAGGACTAAGTTGTTCTAAGTACTATTGAAGCCGAATATATGGCAACAAGTTAAGTTTGTTGTGAAGTAGTTTGGATCCCTAAGTTACTTTTAGATTTCTTTGAAGGAGTATTGGATTCAACCAAATATCTTGTGAAAATCAAAATTGCATAAAGTTGTTAGAGAACCTCGCTTTCCATGCAAGATCAAAGCACTTTATCAAGATAAAATACATGTACATTCAAAGAATGGTGCAGGATGGATCCATGAAGCTCTATTATATATCCACTGACGAATAAGTAGTTGGTATTTTGATGAAGCGTCTTCCCAAGGGATATATTGAGTATTTTGAAGACAAGCTTGGGCTTGTGGATATCTCCTACCTAGTTGAGAGGGAGTGAGGGTGGACACCGCGTTCTCGATGTTTCATGTACTATGGACAAGAATAAGTTCCATAATTCCAGTGCATTAATATGGTTAAGGAGAATCGTGGATTTGATAAGAATCAAGTAAGAGTCAATGCTAACATTCGTAAGAGTCAAGTACATGTGTTGAGAAATGGCAACAAGAAATTCCAGTTTATTTGGCCTTGAATTAAAATGAGAATTAAAATTGAATTTTATTCTCATAGCAACTTCTAAATAATTAATTATGTTTAATTAACTTAATTAACTTAGGAATTTCATGTTGGAATTATTTCTGTAGTCATGTATATGTTCTCCCTAAATTTTCGGGGTCCAGGATGAGTTTATTTGAGTTGTAATTAGATAACTCAGTTTGACTGAGTTATAGATAGTTAAAATAGTTCTAATTGTTTGTGGAACTATTAGAGAATTAGTAGTGAGTTGGTTCACTACTGCATCCTCGGGTGCTACACCAGCTAACTGAAGATTCCCTCATGAGAAACTCATGCATGTCGATTCATAGAAAGACACGTTTGAGATTAGAGTGCAGAGTCAATGCACTATCAGTTGTAGAATCATCCCCGTTGTACAAACCATCCACACAATCAAAAGAGGATCTAGATTTGGATTTTTTAGTTATGGAGGAACGATTTCCCAATTAAATATGGGCTAATCCTCATAGGAATTGCACAAGGAAATAAGGGCTTGGGAGGAAACAAAATTGGCTAAGTGTTGGCTAGAGCAGGCTTATGAGGCAGAGAGTTGATCATACTTATGCAGCAATTGTTCTAGTGAGAACAAGATTTCTATTATCACTCAGATTGATGATTAATGTAATAGACATTTGGGGCTTTGAGGAGTGGCTTTCCCCAAAGAAACTATTGTGATATGTGTCATTGATTATCTTCCTCTTGTTGATTATTGTTTTCATCGATCTATTGTGTTATGTTGTTTAAAGAGTAGTGTAGATTCTCGTCTTGTGTTTTAGTACATTACATGAGCTGTGAATATACATGAATAATCCTTGAGGGAGTTCGAGACCACATTGTCTCGAGTCTCCATGGGAAGGAGACTCCATATGCTATGTGGAAAGCATTGAAAACCCCTTTTCTAAAATAGTAGTGACCATAGGCCTTCCCAAGAGTTGGAATAACTATAAGGACTCTGTGAATGGGAGGGAGAAGCTTCCATATTGGGAACGATTGTGGTTGGATTTGATGTAGGGGATACCATAACGAACACCAAAGATGGTTCCTCGTCAAAGACTGATCATGAGGAAAATTGTGCCTTAGAAGGTAAGGCGAAGAAAGGGAAAGGCAAGGCATCACATTCCAAATCATATTCTTTCCATGGAGGTAAGAAGAAAGACATGTTGAAATTCAAGTGCTTTAATTGTCATGAGTTGGGAAATTTTGCTACAAATTCTTCTCTCAAGAAGTCCAAGAAGAATTCCTCAGGAGGAGTGGTAGGTGAGGCTTTGGACTCTGAATTCGAATCAAATTTTACCCTCATTGCATGCAAGGTGTCATCAATGATGGACAGTGTATGGTACCTTAACAGTGGATCTTCTTTCCACATGACAGGTGAAAAGGAGGTATTCAGTGACCTGGAGGAGAAGGATCTCTAGATGCATATCAAGATGGGTGATGACAGGAGGTATAGTGCTACTAGATTGGGCACGGTTACTTTTTAGAGGGAGCATGGTGCTCGTCTCACCTTGAGAGATTTTATGTATGTGCCCGGGTTGAAGAAGAACTTAATATCGGTCACCATGTTGGAGGATAGAGGCTATGATGTGGTCTTTCGCAAAGGAAATGTGCTCCTTAGACACATAGCCATGGGTCAGGTAAAGGAGATAAGGATTCAGGTGAAGAATCTCTATAAGTTGGAGGTAGAGGATTATGTTACTTTAAGCACGAAGGAATAGATGGTGTAGAGTTGAGATGTTGGCAAGTTGTGGCACAGGTGATTGGATCACTTGCATCATGGGGCTTTGAAAATCATGCAACATAGTTCTACTAGTCTTCCCAAATGTACGCTGGAGAAAGTCGATACATGAAAGGGGTGTACTTTGGGAAAATACACCAAGGCTTCCTTTGACAATAGAGACACTTGAGCAGAGGTTATTCTAGAGTGAGTCCATTCAAATGTGTGTGGACCATTCTCAACAACATCCATTACCAAACGCATGCATTATGTTATATTTGTTGATGACATTTCTCGTAAATGTTGGATTTTTTTATGCAGAAGAAGGATCAAACTTCCACAAATCTTTGTGAATTTAAACCATCGTTTGAAAAAGAGTCTGATAGGAAGATTATAGCTCTCAGGAGCGATAACAATAGTGAGTATGTCCCAAATGAGTTTAAGAAATTTTGTGCGGTAGAAGGGATGAAACGAGAGTTCATAACACCCCATAACCCACAACAGAATGGGGTGGTTGAGAGGAAGAACAAAAACATTGTATGGGAAACACGGGTGATGTTGCATGATCAGGGCCTACCACTACACTTGTGGGCTAATGCATTCAACACAACTATTTATTTTCATAACAAAATCATGCATCAGATGCTTGGGAAGAGGCTAGATGTTGGTCACTTTAGGATTTTTGGGTCATTGGTATATTAGCATGTGACCAAAGATGCACAGAAGAAGCTTGAACCGACAATGGAATTGGGGATTTGTGGGGTACATTGATACACCTCACAACTATAAAGTGTACTTTCTAACCAACAGGATGACAGTGGTTCACAAGGATGTCAAGTTTGATGAGCAGAAGGCCATGCGAGTTTCCTTTGAGAGGGAGCTACAACTACATGCGGTTGAGGAAATTTTGATTCCTAATTCTGAGGAGCCTGTTATTGATGTGGGGAATCCACATGTAGAGGATCCAGGAGTGGAGACATCCACTCAAGCAAAGTCTTCCAGAGATGGGAGAAAGTGCACCAGAGAGGCTGACAGGTTATTGCATGATTCACGAGAGAGTCTAGGAGCACCCACATTTGAGTGCAGGCAAAGGAGGTCACCGGAGAGGTACACTGGATACATGGCTCTTATGAGTGGATGTGTTCTCAAAAATCCATATTCCTTTGAGGAAGTAGTGTAGCAACCAGTTTGGGTTGATGCCATGGTGGAGAAGTATGACTCCATAGTTCATAACTTTGTTTGGGATGTGGTCCTGAGACCAGAGGACAAGTCAGTGGTGAGATTTGGATGGATTTACAAGGTAAAAAAATCTAAAGATGGTAGTGTGGAGAAGCATAATGATAGGTTTGTGGCTCGTGGATTTTCATAGGAAGAGGGGACTAACTACGATGAGACCTTTGCTTTTGTTGCAAGGTACTCATCGACC
The DNA here is from genome assembly GCA_000404065.3 of Pinus taeda. Classification (NCBI taxonomy): domain Eukaryota; kingdom Viridiplantae; phylum Streptophyta; class Pinopsida; order Pinales; family Pinaceae; genus Pinus; species Pinus taeda. The sequence continues at coordinate 20,132 of APFE031354352.1, read as the reverse complement.
AAATCTATATTAGCACTATCAGTGCAGATGGGTTGGAAGATACATCAGATGTATGTAAAGACAACCTTCCTTAATGGCATTATTAAGAAAGAGGTGTACATAGAGAAACCTGAATGTTTTGAGACCTTTGACCGTGAGTCGCATGTGTGATGAACACCAGTATTGCAGCAAGGATGATGTAACTCCTGGGGCTACCGACTTTACTTCATCAACCCGGGTTCATACAAACTTGGAGCTAACAATCCTGTATACAAAAATAGATTTAATTGGCCTACTCTTGTCACTGCTTATTTGGGGTGATAGACCACTAGGGTTTCTCAAACCAACCTTCTATTGACTAGAAGAAATCTGATTACCAACTGGAGAGGGGAAATTTACCTTAAATGAGAGAAAAGAATTGTTGCCTAATTGCAAGATTGAAATACTGAAAAAATGCTTGCAAAGTAACATGAAATCCTCTATCTACTTGTTAACACACTTTTATTGCAAAAGAACCCTACTTGACACATGTGAGGTTTTAACTAATCTAAGCATGAAGTCTGATCTAGAGAGTACTAACTATTCTGTGCAAGAGTAAATATAAAATAACTCCTTTTTTTAATCTTTTTTCTTTATAAATGTAAGTGCTAATATTTACTTGTTCTTTGGTAGGGAATACAAGTTTGGAGGAATAGGGGCACAATTGTTTTGATGGAATGGAGGTTAAGTAGGGGCCTAATCCTGGCTTCAGTGATGATTTTTCTCAATTCGGGCTCAAAACAGGTTGCTACAGGATTTCCTACAAGATGTACTAGTTCTCCTACAAGATCCCATATTTTACTACAGGAACATGCCAAAAGCTTAGGAAGTGGTCTAGAAGGTGGAATGAAGCTTAAGAAAGGTGAATAAGGAGGGAATAATGTATGGAAGTGGCAAACACTACTCAAAACTCAAGCAAAGGCTTTAAGATGGTTGGATTTGCTCAATGGAAATGGAAATTTTTCCTTATAAAACAAGAATTCAAATTGGGACCTTAGTGATTTTTGGTAACATGGGTGGATATGGCTTGGATGAGGCTAATGAGATGAGGTCTCCCTACAATGTAGAAGCTCTTGCATCAACACACATCATTGTTTTCATTTATACATAAATTCATCTATAAACAAGAAGGGTTTATTCAATAGAAGAAAATAAAGTTGTTACCATTTATTTCCTAAGTTCATGAATGGAAGTGTTTGAAATCAATACAAAAGCACTGTGAAATCAGTACAAACCTAAGAGAACATAAATTCCAATTGCAACTTATCCAACGAAACTGAAAGATAATGACATAATTATCAAGAAACTCTAGATTATGCAGAAAAGCAAGAATTTTGTTTTTTGGGTTGTATGGTAATTGTTCCTCAAATCAAGATCCCTGAAAGGGAGAAATGAGGTGGAAACCACTTGGTGACAACCTTTCTAGAATATCTTCTTTTCACTGCAATGCTACTGTTATAACTATTCAAAAATGGAAGCAAACTAATTAACCCTACCAATACTTGCAAATTAACAACACCAAAATCAGTTCAACTACTAACTATGAGTATTTCTAAACATACATCTACAAAAAGAGGGACATATATTGCTAGGGTTTGGCCCTAACCCAAGAGCTTCAGCCCTCTTATTCAACTTAGCGTTGAATCAAGGGAATTCTTCTCAATTTCATTAAAATATTAAAACTACACAAGAATGCTCAGTTACAATGCTTCAACTCGAAAATGATGCTTAGCTATCTTGAACAAAAATCTGAATCCTAATGAGGATCTAGGCCTCTTTATTTATACAGTTGAAGTTACCAACAACTTTGTTAAATTTAGAGAGGCTTGGCTCCCATTCTCAAGATCAATTGGTCTTCAACTGTCACTAGCTTGGCTGCTAATGATCCTCATGACCTAGCTGCTTGCGACTCTAAGATGATGAGATTTGATTGAGGTGTCTACGAGTGAGTGAGGAGTTAAGGAGGGGGATCCTATCTCATAGAATCCATATTTATCATCTCATTTGAGTTCCTGCACTTTAATTAGCCAAAATGTGCTAAAAAAACTGCAATCAATGCACATTAGAACACTAGACATGACATCTCATATTTACTCTTCTCATTAAGAAAAATATAATTAAAACATGTAAAGAATTATGAGAAAAGTCGATTTTAGTAAGATTGAGGTGCATTAAGGTCCATATAATTTAGCCGTTGATGAGCCTCATCATCACCCCCTACAGAAAATGTTTGAAGTTTCTCATCCTCTGAGGAACTCAATCTATGTCCATGTCTTTCATTGCTTTGGTGGCCTCTCTGACATTCCAGGCTTCTTTTGTAGTCTCCTCCTCTTGTGGATAAAACCCTGTATTCTTCTCTATCTCCTCCCAATGATTTCTTTCTTCTTCTTCCTTTCTCCCCTCTAACATACCTAAAAGAAATGGTGGATTGAGTTTCAATCCATTCCAGTTGATTTTGAGTCTCCATAATGCTTGCTTATACATTGGGTTATTTCCAGTGCATCCCTCATTCTTTCGAGAGAATGAAATTCTCCGATATTTAGGTTGTAGGATAAGGTGTTCCATCTCCTTTGGCAGGCTTTTTGGCTCTCATCCCCTAGAAATATGAGCATGTATTCAAAATGAGTGATTGCTTGTTCTTGTACAACAAGGTATCTTGGTGCAAGGTTGGGATCATTGGCAATGAGGTTGTGGGTGCTGATGACAACCATTGAGTTAGGCTATTCTACTCTGACGAAAAGGGGTTCTGCTTCTTCTCTTGCCACAACCCTTTTCATTCTGTAGCTTTGGCTTCCTCGTGATTCATCCAAGATGCCAAGGAAATTAGTTGTAAGTCCCCTAATATTGGATTGGGGTCCCACACATTTAAATCTTATAGAGGCAAATTGTGTAGGTAGAATTAAGATATATTTTGTCTATCCTCCAGGGTTCTTTGGTCACAAAGGCTAATGAACTACCTGTAGTCTTGGAAAGGCATAATTCCTCTTTGTGCTATGGTTTTATCTAAAACTGCAGCCATTATTCTTTGAGGTATAAGGAATATGATTTTTCTGGCATCCTGCATTGAATTTTCCTCCATGGATAGACTTTCCATAGTTTCCAATTGGCCTTCGTTTTCCTGTAGCTTCTTTCTTATCCATGTGTTCTCAGCCTCTAATTGAGATTTCACCTTTTATTCTCTGTCTCTTATGCTACTTAATTCTCTAACCATTTCTTGCAACTTCTCTTCCATGTGGTCTACATCCTCCACCCCTTTTGATTTAGCAATTTGCATGCACCGATGTGTCCTTGCTCTCTCTTTTTTAGGTTCAAAGGATAGAGGAATGGAAAATTTTTGTGGGAACACCCTACCACCTTCAATGAATCTGTAATAGGATCTAAGATTTGGATGTGGGATAGGTTTCTTCAGCTCTTGGGACTCTCCCTCTATTATTTCTTGAGTAATTTTTTCCTCTTTTCCTTCCCTTTTCCCTTGCAACCTTTCCTAATATTTTTTCTTTGTTTCCTACAATTTTGACAGGGTTTCCTGTAAATCGCTTCCTGTAGTTCAACATCCTATAGGAGACCTTTCCCTTTTTGTGAAGGGGTCAAAGGTTGTTTAACTTGTTTTGTTAAGGTTGACCTGGTGACAGATCTCCTAACATAGGTGGCTAGTGACCTAGGAGAAGATTGTTTTGATGTTTCTTCTTCTTCCTTCTTCTCTAGAGGGACTACTGCCTCTTGTTCTTTTAATGAGTCCTCTATGATAATCAGAATCTTGGTAGGGATTTGTGGTCTCCCTTGTTTTATCCGGGTGCTCTTCCTTGTTCTGACGTAATGTGGAGTTGTCCTTTGTCTCTTTCCCTTTGATTTGATAGGTGTACTTAGGGCAGTTAAAGCAACTGGTGCCTCCTTCTCTGTAGGCTCTGAGGACACCCTTGGTGATTCCTCTTCTTCCCTATACCATTTTTCAGAATTTTGTTCATCCTTCTGTACTTCATCCTTTGTCTAATCTATTTCTGACTCCTCTTCTTCATGCTCTTTTTATTCTTCTCCCTGACTAGAAGTAGGGCTTTTGTCATACTCAATGGCTTGAATTTCATCTTCTTCCTTCATGTATGAAAATGTTGACCATGCAATAGGGATTCTCAAATTTTTTAGAGGATCTTCCAGGATGAGTTTGATCAACCCGTGATGTGCTAGTTGTTGATGTTTCCCTTCGTGTACCTTAATGCTCATTCCTATTATTGTTTGTAACAAAAAGTAAGGCACACTAATTCTGTTATGAGGAGGTGTCTCCCCTCCAAATCTTAGCTCATGGAGGAGTCTAAAGTAATACCCATACACTGCACTATATCTACCTTCACAGGAAATATACTTGATGATGTGATAACTTACTTTTTTCTAAGGATATGGAATTCTTTCCTTTCTAACCCCATTTTATCTTCAATTGGTTCTTCTCCTTCCAAGATAAATCCATTCTCGGCAAGATTGTTGTTAGTTTTTTCCTCTTTTCTCCATTGCAATCCTACGGGGTGTGTAGCTATCCTACAAATACTCTCAGGGGTAATTGTTACTGACAAACCCATCACTACAACAGTGGCACTGGCTCTAGATAGAGGTATGAGTGACATTGCAAATTCCCTAGCCACAACATCATCATATCCCCTCATTAGCTCAAATAACCCCATCCATTGATGCCTTGTAAATATTTCTATGACAAGAGGATGCTGGTATATTTTGGTTTTAGTTGTGGGATCTCTTTTGTTGAAACACCCTGTCATATTTTCTTGGCAATTTTTTTCTGAATGAGGTGTGGGTGGCTATAGTTTAAGAACTTTTGTAGGTGATGAGGGTTTAGAGTTTACCCTTCATTAACTTTCACATAAATCTATCTATCTCTATGCGTATTGCAAATACTTAAAAGAAATGAGGATTCCGTCATTTTTATCTCCTACAAATGAATAAAACAGAAGGTATGGCACCTACCTTCCTTTGCTATGCTTTGATAATGATAATTATTGAATTGATGGCTCTTGGCGTCCACCTACAACACTGTGTGATAATTCTCCCTGTATCCTATAGCTTTCCTGTAGTTTCTTGTAGGTTATCTTGTTCCTATAGGTGCTGACTGTTTCCTATAGGTGCTCACTGCAGGAAAGCTGACAGTAACTTTTTCCTTTGATGACTCAGAGAGGTTACATCCACCTTCATATTTTTGAAATAACCAATAGTTTGCATGGGAGTTAGTGATTATTTCTATTTGTGGATGATTTCGTTTAGTGATGTGCTGGTTGGACAAGTACGAATACCAATTTTTGGACCGTTCATCCCACCACAAGTTCATCATACCACCTTTCCTCGTAGTAATATCACAATTCTATTCATCATAACTTAACCACTTTTTCGATTCATTCCTTTGTTTTTTGATGTGACCTTGCCACATGTGCAATTGACTAAACCTTTACTTTTCGTTATCAGACTAAGGGTGTCCAAGTTAACTAGTCACCTTCTCTTATAAAATCAACTTCATACATATTCCTACAGTTTAATTATATTCGTACCAATGAGGGAGTATTGGTAAGATGACATACCTGTTGGTCCTTTGCCTTGCTGATGCATGTTGGAGAGTGGTGTCAATTTGTTGTTCAACTGCTTTTTTCTTCTTTTGCGGATGGTTTGTTTCTTTTATGATGTACAGGTATTGGATTTTGTTGTTGTTGAGCTCTGGAGGAGCTTCCTTATTCTTGTAGTCATTCTGTTGAAAGTGGGTTGGTGTTGATGTGGTCTTTTTTGTAGAATAGGCTATTATAGGATTTCCTAGCGGATGTCTAATAGCAGCCTTTTTCTTGAATTTCTACATCTTTTCTCTGCTCCGAAGTTGAATGGGTATTGGAATGAGTGGAAGGTGTGCTTATGGAGTGGTAGGTGAGGTAGGTTGTTGTTGGCATGCCCCTTTTCTATGTTCTTTTCTCTTTTTTTCTTTTTCATATTTTCCAACTTGATTTTTTTTTTATGGACACATGGGTGACATGGTCATGAAGGGTGTTGGCTGAGGTGTGGTGAATTCAATGACTTTTTTCATATTCCAAAATAGGCCTGTGTCATAATTTTTCCATTGGAATGCCCTTGTTGTACTTTTTGAAGACCTCCTGTAATATCTACAAGAAACTCCTATAGTAATTACAGGAAATCATATAGAAAACACAAAATTTCTTGGAATTGGAATCTTGAATTGAGTATGGATGGAAGAACATGGGGATTATGGAGGACATGAAATGGATGAAGGAAAACATAGTGTGTTGTAGGGCTTGTTTCCCTCTGTATCCTATTCTCATCATCTTCTTGAATACTTGCAAAATAAAAATTGTTATGAGTGGCACGTATGAGGTCCTTGCCATTATTTTTGTATGTTTTTTTCTTTATTTTCTTTTCCTTTTTTTTAAATACAACTATGCTTCCTCTAAGGAGGTTTTAATCCTTGTTGCCTACCCTCTATGCCTCAAAAGAGGTTTTCACCTAGAGAAAAATTTTTTTCTTAATATTGTTGGGCTATGTTCAAGAGGTGTTCAACCCAAAAGTTGGACTCGGGGCCCTCATGGAGGTTTTCACCTAGGTCTCTTTATTTTTATTTTTATTTTTTTAAGAACCTCATGAGGTGGAAGTCGAGACTCCTTCAATCACCATCACTACCTTGCTGATGGTACTGATGAATTCCTGCTTTGATAAGGGATTTTTGTAGACTTTTAACATATATCCATTGACAAGAAAATGGATACCTTCTACATCAATGGCTCTTATTTTAACAACGCCATTATCATGGCACTTTTCTATCACATATGGTCCCAAACATATGGTCATTAAATTTCCTTTGAAATCTTTCTACCGGGAGTCATACAATAAGGCCCAATCGCTTTCTTGAGTGATGAGAACTAGTATAGCAGCAAGGATGCTACAACTCCTGGGGCTATTGACTTTACTTCATCAACACGGGGTTCTTACAAACTTGGAGGTGATAGTGTTGTATACAAAAACTAGATGTAATTGGTTTACTCTTGTCACTGCTTAGCTGGGGCATTAGACAACTAGGGTTTCTTAAACTAACCTTCTATTGACTAGAAGAAGTTTGATTATCAACTGGAGAGGGGAAATTTACCCTAAATGAGAGAAAAGAAATGCTACCTCATTTCAAGAATGAAAGATTGAAAAAATTCTTGAAAAGTAACATGAAATCCTCTATCTACCTATTAACACATTTTTCTTTCAAAAGAACCCTACTCTAACCCTACTTGTCACATTTTAGGTTTTAACTAATCTAAGCATGAAATCTGATCTAGAGAGTACTAACTACTCTGTGCATGAATAAATATAAAAGAAATCCTTTTTTTAATCTTTTTGCTTTATAAATGTAAATGTTGATCTTTCCTTGTTCTTTGGTAGGGAAGACAAGTGTGGAGGAAGAGGGGTACAATGGTTTTGGTGGCTTGAAATTCAAGTAGGGGCCTAATCCTAGCTTCAATGATGATTTTTCTCAATTCGAGCTCAAAACATGCTTCTATAGGATTTCCTACAAGATGTCTACAGGATGTACTAGTTCTCCTATGGGGTCCCCTGTCTTACTACACGAATAGGCCAGAAGCTTAAGAAGTGGTGTAGAAGGTGGAATGGAGCTTGGGAAAGGTGAATAAGGAGGTAATAAGGCATGGAAGGTGGCAAAGCATGTATTGATATGCCTTAGAGGCACTACTCAATATGGATTGTGTTATAGACGGTTACAGGGAGTGAAGCTTCAAGGCTTCACCGATGTGGATCAGGGAGGGAGTCCATTCAAAAGGGAGGGATCTTCAGTATTGGGTCATTGATAGTTTCTTGGTACAACACGAAACAAAGATTGGTTGCACTCAATTCGATAGAGGTAGAGTACATGGCTGCAAGTCAGGAAACATGTGAGGCCATATGGATGAGGATGATCCTAGTTGGTTTATTTGATCAACATATGGATCCAACTTTGATTTACTATGATAATCATAGTTGTATCAAACTCTCTGAAAATCTAGTTTTTCATGATCAGTCCAAGCATATTGATATATGATATCATCATCTCTAAGATTGTGTATTGAGGTGGATTATGTTGTTAGAGTACATTCCCACGGAGGAACAAGATGTTGACATTTTGTCAAGGCATTGTGAAGATGTAAATTCAATTTTCACATAGATAGGATTGAGGTAGCTGATAATCCCTTTCCTGTTGAGAGGGAGTGTTGAGAAATGACAACAAGAAATTCCAGTTTAATTTTCCTTGAAATAACTGGGAATTAAAATAAAATTCTATTTTCATAGAAACTTTTAAATAGTTAATTAAGTTTAATTAACTTAATTAGCTTAGGAATTTCATGTTGGAAGTCTTTCTGTAGTCATGTATATGTTCTCCCTAAATTTTAGGGGTCCAAAATGAGTTTATTTGAGATGTAGTTGGATAACTCAGTTTGACTGAGTTATAGAAAGTTAAACTAGTTCTAACTATTTGTGGAACTACTGGAGGATTAGTAGTGAGTTGGTGCACTGGTGCATCCTCAGGTGTTACTCCAACTAAATGAAGATTCCTTCATCATAAACTCATGCATGTCGATTCAAATAAAGACCTAGTTGAGACTATAGTGCAGGGACAGTGTAATATCAATTGTAGAATCATCTGAGTTGTACAAATGATGCATGTAATCAGAAGAGGACCTAGATTTGGATTTCCTAGTTATGGAGGAAGGATTTCCTAATTAATATGGGTTGATCATCATAGGAAATGCGCAAGGAAATAGGAGCTTGGGAGGCAACAAAATTGGCTAAGTGTTGGCTAGAGCAGGCTTGTGAGGTAGAGAGTTGATCATACTTGTGCAAGAATTGTTCTTGTGAGAACAACCTTTGTATTATAGTCGGCATTTTGAGGAGTGGCTTTCCCAAGAGAAATTATTTTGTTATGTGACATTGATTATCTTAATCTTGTTGATTATCGTTTTCATCGATCTATTGGGTTCCATTGTTTAAAGAGTAGAGCAAATTCTTGTTCTGTGTTTTAGTACATTACATGAGCTATGAATCTACAGGAAAATCTACACATTGATCTAAGATAAGAATGGTTCAGAGGACTGACATTTCCTTGCATCAAGTGTTGTGAAAATAGATTACGAAATAAACCTCTGAGGACATACCTTGGTGAACACTCGGGTGGGGTATAGGCCTTGTAGAGGTAGTGTGGTGTCTTATCGAATTCTTCCCAACATTTTGCTCTGATTGTAGAGAGATAGAGAAGACTAGTCAAGGCCTAAGTTGTTTGACCATGTTGGTTGTGAAGATGTTATCACCATTAATGCTTATCAAACCATATCCTTTTTTATATAAATATTTGAACTTGAGAATATCTTGTTGTTCCATTAGGAATACCTCCTTAGTTAAGAGGGAGTGTTGAAATTATAACTAGTGTCAGTCTTCACAATGTAATTTAATTATATCATTGATGCATTTATCATATTCATTATTATTATTATTTTATTTTTGGTCAAAGCATGTTCTTCGTGATCGAATAGTAAAAAATAATCAAAATAATTTATTATGAGTTAACATAAATTGTATTTGAGTCATGTCCCAGTTAGACATTTGAAAGAAAAGAAATTTAATTTTTATTTTCGAGTCAATAAGTCAACACAAAGGCCAAGTCGGCCCTCCTTGGACAAGTTAGCCTATGTGGCACCTATTATACCATCCTAGACAACTATATATAATATTCTATTTGACCTCTTGGAGAACCATTCATTCATCGCATCATCTATCTATTTCTACGCCTAAATAAGAACAAAGTGAGCCGAAGTCAAAGGAAACAGAAGGAAGTAAAAGGAGAGAGAAATGAAAAAGTTTCTACCCTATTTCTGTCACACGTGTGAGATTTCTAAGGAAAATATGAATTTATTACAAGGTTCAAGTTTGACATCTACTGCACAGTAAAAATTTCTATGTTTTGACCAAATTTCATAAAGGTTTACCAACATTTGCTTTTGTTGAATTTCACTTGTTGGAGGAAGGATGACTTGGAATATTTGTGGTATTTTGGTCATGGCCTTGGTATTGGATATCTCTCATTTTGATAAAATTCTATAAGAGAAGGATCATTGGGTGTCCCCCTTGTGGTGTTTTTCCTCGGCTTGGAGCCTAATTTTTAGTGTCTCTTGTTTCTTGTGATTTTTATGTGTTGTACATTTTTATAATTACTTAATGAAGAAGATATAATAAGTAATAAGAAGGAAACAAAATTTGACAAGTAATTATCAAGAAGAGGAATCAAGCATCAATATGTATTACACTTGATTTCTCAATAGTTGATACAACAAGATGTAATGATAGATTATGACACTTAAGAGTGCATTCTTTCTGGTGAAGAAATTAGCTAATTATTCTAAGAAAATGCATATTGGTGTTCAATATCACTTTGTGAGATATATGATTGAAGACAAGAATGTGTTGTTGGTAAAGGTGAACACTTTGAACAATGTTTCAGATTCATTAACAAAATTTGTCAGCAATGAGAAATTATCTTGTTGTGCTGAAACAATGGGCATTACTGCCCTAGATTATTGATCATGCACTTTTCTGGCCACTTGTATGCAAAGAAAACAACAAGTCGGACAATGTTGGGTGTTTGTTATATTAATTACATGACTAGGCCCATGCATTATACATTGTGTTGGGTACAATAGAGGTCACATGGGTTGTGGTAGATCCTCCTACGTAGAGGTCTAGAGGTAGATCCCTTGAAAAAAGAGTGGGAGCCTTTTTGCATCTATTTTTGATGGATTTTTGTACACAAATTTTTATTTTAGAAGTTTTGTGGTGCATGGTGATTTAGCCCATGGTTTTCTAATTTTGGTTAAGGAACTATGGTTTTATTATAATCCAAGGTCAATGGATAGGGAGGTTATGGATTTCATGGGATATACATGGTGTATGTAACATTATCAAGATATAATTTACGAAAAAATCTTCTTTAGTTTCCCAGTTTTGTTTTCTGGGGAAAAATATCTATGCTAATGTGTGTGTTCCATTGCTTCTTTTCTATTGTTTACTAAGAATATATTTGTAGTAATTGATTTTACAATGATAAAGCCATCATAGTTGAGTTTCTATGGCCAATAGTTTTTCTTTATTAGGTGAACATTATGACATTATTCGAGTGTGTTTTCTTGGTCAATTCAATCAACCTAGCCAATTTACCCTCTCCAATAGAATATGTGAAGTTATACAAATGCTTGTCATAGGGAATTTACTACATTGTTCATTATTATATGTTTTTCATATAAATTTCAAATCCTATTGTAGTTGAATTGTTGAATTTCTTGTTTCTTGGCTCTATTAGGGTTTTAGTTGTTGAGAAATGTGCTCTCATCCTCATAATGTTTCAGTTGTTTTCTTTGTTGGTATATTGATAAAATTTGATAGATTTAGTGGTCTATAAATACTGTTTTTTCTCTTCATAGTATTTGTTCAATCACTCGAGAAAAATAAACAAAGTTATTTGGTCATATGCCACTCCTATATTTGTTTACTTTTCAGGGTGAGGTGTGTTAAATTTGCATCTATAGTATTGTTGCATCCATGTACTATAAAATTAATTATAGGAAATAATATTGGTTTGTGCAAGCAATGTGAGGTGCCATCGACTATGTGTTGGTTGACTAGTTCTTCTTGTTGGTCGGTCAAGTTGGGATGTGGGCGCTGGACAATTGTGTCAACTTAGTTAAGTTATTCATCTCAATCAACGTTTTTTATCTTTCTGAGTCTCTTGAATCAACCAATTTCTTTGTTCTATTTTTTTGGGTATGTTTATGTTCTTTGCACAACTATCCCCACACAATGTATATTATGTTGAGTGCAATGGGGGGGTCACAGCGTAGGAAGAGACGAGCCCCTAAAAAAGCATGGTGGTTTTTTGTGTCTATTTTTGGCACACTATTTTTGTTTTTAATGGCATTTTTGTTAGGTCCCTATAATACTAGTGTAGCCCCCTTAGTGTTATTATTAGTGTAGCCTCTTATTGATATTTTTATGCCCATGTATCCCCCATATTGTTATTGTTGTGCCATTACATTATTATTGTTATGTAGGTTGTAATTATATTATGATCCCTTAGACTCCTACATATACCAAGGAGGTCTTATCATTTGTATCATCCAAGAACTGTTCATTTACGTGATGTAAAGGTGGTTTACCCCTTGGAGAGGATATTTCTCAAGTCGTTTATCTATTTTTTCTTCTATTTTTTGAGTTGGTTGCATAACATTTGGTACTAGAGCTTTGGATTCTAGGGTTTCATTGCTTCAAACAGGCCATCTTAGAATTTTCACTATAACCTTTTTTATACGAAGTTTCAGAAGATGAAATTTCGAGCATGAGAAGACAAAATCTTGATGAAATTTTTACATAAATTTCAAATCTTGGTTCACTATATTTTCTGAGATATGGTCCAAATAAGTTAGGGTTTCTCCATTCTCAAGAATTCAGTATCAAACAAGAGAACTAGGAAAAAACATCATAAATTTGTCTTCAACCATAAGATTTGGATTTCGTAAAAAGTGACTAAAATTACACAAGTAACAATTTCAGGGTTGAAGGTTTAAACAGTGACATTGGCATCACATACAAGTTTTATCTATTGGAATAGTCCATAATCCGGTCATCATGGGAGATTTGGTAAACTTCATATTAAAGAATCCATTGATGAGCCCCATTATTGCAATAAGAATATTGCAACTCTTGAGGCCATCAACTTAAATTATCAACCCGGGGTTCGTACAAACTTAAGAGGGGTCAACACTATATGTGTAGCAAACACCTTCCTCTTCCTAGTCCAACTCCCTTTGATGCATGTGAAAGAAGGAAATGAAACAACCTCACATGAAAAAATATCTAGGTAAGGCACCAATCCTAACTTGCTTAAGGTAAACAACAATAAGAAAATCTATTCTACATGGAAAGTAAATGGCAGGAAGGAAACCTATTCTATTTACAAAAATGTAAAGCATAATGATAACTAAGCAAATATACTATATCTTGCTACAAAAGAAATGAAATTTAAAGGAGATATACTCTATTTTGATGGAAAGGAAAGTCCTAGAGTACTCTTGCAAAAAGGAACTCACACTTTGGATAAAGTAAATTATGGAAAAGGAATCTAGACTAATTGGAAAAATCAACATGCAAGAAGCAAGCATTATAAGAGCTAAATGACAGCCTAACCAAGCCTCAAATCAAAATAATTAGCCTACGAGCCTTCATAGGCTATAATTCTACTTCTACCATGAATTTTGAGTGAATATAGGCAAGGCGAATCTCGAAAACAAATTGCTACAAGTCTACTACAAGAGTGACATGATTGCTACAAGAGTGACAAGATTGCTAATGAGTGAGATAACTTGCTGAATTCCCAAGAAAATAAAATGAAAATGAGTTGGGAATTTTATATTATTAATTAGGATGTCTTAGGAATCCATTCCAAGTGGAATCACTAAAATACCCATGTTAACATGTGCTAAAAAATAGCAGAAATCCACTACAAAAACCGGAAATACAAGCATTAGTGAGCTAGTTAACCTATCAAATGCCTAACCTAATCAAGTGAAAATTATATGGGGTAATTTTTTTATTAACCTAAATGTTTTTATGACTCAAAACAAGTGGAATCAGCTCAAATGAATCACATTAAAACGTTCTAAAAAATGATAGAAAATTACCACTATTTTTCTACTAGAGACTTCCAGAAATTCTATATTTGTGAACTACTAAAGAAATCCAAGTAGCTCAATGAAGAATATGACTTTTCAAAGCTATTATAAGTATGAATCATACTTATGACTCTATAAACAACCTACAAAACAAATCACTTCAATAATTTAACCAATATAACCTACAGCAAAAGAAGCATGAATAGTAAATGAAAAAATAAGAGATGCAAGTGAAAAAAACATTCAAAGAAGATAAATACCTTTCAAAAGAGGGTTCTGAGGCTCCTAGGATGGCCAAGCCCAAGGATACTAAAATTCATATAAAATAAACCAAGCTCTATCTGCTAAAAATATCACCAAACTTCATTATTTGAATCAATCCAAGTACATCCTTGCTAGAAATGAAAGTGGAGCTGCTGAATAACACGTTTTCTCCACAAGAAGACTAAGAAATACATGACCTTAGAGGAAAATTCAAATTTTTACTTATACAAAGTGATGGGGAAACATTATTCTTGAAAGGAGGCAACTTTCCCCTCCAAAATCCTGCAAAAGGTGGATCTAGTTCCCAACACTAGGAATTTACATTAAATGACACGGAACACATTCCTATATTTTCTCAATTAGTGGAGCTTTAAAATTTGTCAATAATTTCATGATATTTTTTTTCATTTATTATCCAATATTAATCCTCCTGTAGAAAGGAGTAAGTTCCTAAATTATCTCCTCCTCCAAATATTCATAATCTGCCCAATATTCTCACAGTATTATACAAAAATAAATAATATTAGGCACAAATATGCAATTATCTGTAAAACTTCCTAATAAACATATTAACATTAAAACTATGTCATATAATGCAAAAAGAGAAGTTTAATGTGCTGAAGGATAGTCAAATGGGCCTTAATTTATGTCTACTTGGAGGCCCATCGCTAATCTTAGTATGACTTGTGGAGTTGGAAAGAAGAGTCAGAGTGCTACCAAAAGACCAGATTTTAGACCTTGGGAGACCGACATTTCAGAGAAACAAAAAATTCAATATCAAGATCCAAAAGGTAGGAATAAAAATGTATGTATTTTTTTAAATTTGCATAAGTTTTGTTTGAAATATCAGTCTGAAGTAATTCAATGGGCACAGTAAAACATAGATATCATTATTTGGTTCCAATATGCCTCAAAACAAAAATGGATACTCCTTGTAAGCAACCAGAAAGCTCTACTATGACACGTGAACAAGAGGAAGAAATGAAACATGATATATCAAAATTACAAGATCAAGTGCAAAAAATTTCACTCTTGTAAAGAGGAACCATAAATGAATTGGAAGCGATGAATGTTAAGATGGATGGTTTAGAAGTAAAAATAAAAAGGCATCTGAAAGATTTGAAGAATGGTTTAAAATAAGATGTGGACGCGATGATGAATGTCAAGAGGGAAGGGTTGAAGAAAAGGTTGAAAAAGTTGCTACATGAAAGGATTTCCAGTGGTGAAAATGTAATCCATGAAAATTATGATGAGGAAAAAAGGAACATGAATTATTATTTTAGAGACCCCAATGTTGGGTTTAAAACCCACCACATTCCAAATATCAATATGAGGAATTTTTATGGAAAGGGTCTGATAACATGATACTACAGAGGGAGCAATATTTTGATCTCCATGATGTGCAATAGACACAAAAGTTACACATTGCATCTTTATATTTAGAAACCAATCAATTTGTATGGTATCAATGGCTTTGTTCTTGTAAACCATTTGTCACTTGGTCAATTTCTATGGAGGAAATGATAGAACATTATCAGGAGACAAAGAGTAACTCCTTCTTTAACCAATTGATAAATCTCAAACAAAAGGGTTAAATGGCATAGCACATTGAGGACTTCCAAAAATTTAATATCAGGGTAACTAATATTCCAGATGAGCATAGGATTTTTGTCTTCATAGGGAATTTAAAGGATAACATCCAACAACAGGCTCGCCTTTGGGAAATTTATTCATTGGAGAAGGCATTCAAGGTGGAAAGAAAAGTTGAAAGCAAAATTATGGCAACAAGGAAGTTTATCCCTCACAACTATAAATATGGAAGTGTTTTTGCTCCTAGCCTTCCACAACCTACAAGGTTGACACCACAACATTTGGAGGAGAAAAGAGAAAAAGGGATTTGTTACATTTTTGATAGAAAATAAACTAAAGGTCATAAGTGTGTTAAGAATAAATTATTTTCAATAGATTGTGAAGAGGAGGAAGAAAATGGACAAGAAACATCAAAAGAGGAGGATATACACTAGGAACCAACCGTAGAGAAAGAATAAATGAATCCACCATATCTTGTAATGCATTGGCAATAATTACCACTCCTTAAACTTTTGAGATAGAAGGATATATCAAGACGAAAAAGGTAATTGTGTTGATTTATTCAGGTAGTACCCATAATTTTATTCATTGTAAGATAGTTAAGTAATTGAATTGCTTCCTATATTCAGCACCAGAGTGTCAAGTGATGGTTTCAAATGGAGGAACTATATATTTGTATGGGAAGTGCCATAATATCAAGCTAACCATGGGGAAATATGTATTGAATAGTCCAATGCTTTCCATTCCAATGGGTTGTGCTGATGTTGTACTATGAGTCTGATGGTTATAGTCTTTACAGATGATAGTTTTTAATTTTCAAGAACTTTTCTTGATTTTTTTTGGGAAGGAAAGGAAGTTGAATTAAGGGGTATCGTAAGGAATGACGAAATATAATCAACTCTAAGGGGATGAAAAATCTTCCGAAGAAAGAAAATGAGACATAATTTCACAATTATGCTCACTAGAGGTTCAAACATCAAAATCTTCTATTTCTCCATACCTCCAAACAGTCTTAGATAATTATTCCAAGGTATTTGAGACTCCAAAAGGCCTCCCATCTATTCGTGATCATGAACACATTATTTATTTGATTCCAAGAAGTGTTCCTTCAAACATCAGCCTTATAGATATCGTATGCCCAAAAGAGTGAAATTGAACATATGGTTGCAAAAATGGTAGAGGCCAGTATAATTTAACCTAGTCAAAGTTCTTTCTCTACTCCAGTAGTATTGGTGCACAAGAATGATGGATCATGGAGTATGTGTCTATATTATATTGAGCTCAATAAGTTCACTATTAAAGATAAATTTCCCATTCATGTCATTAATGAATTGTTGGATGAATTACATGGAGAAATTTACTTTAAGAAGTTATATCTTCATTCAGGACTCATGAAGGTCATTATGAATTTTTAGTCATTCCTTTTGGCCTTACTAATGCACCCACATTTCAAGGTTTGATGGTTCCATTTTCAAATGCTTCCTTAGAAAATTTGTGTTAGTATTTTTTGATGATATACTAATCTACAAGAAGTCTTAGAATGGTCATGTTCAACATGTTAATAGGGTGCTCAAACTATTGGAGGAGAATTATTATATGATAAAACATAATTTCTTTCTTTGGAGTACAAGAGGTGGAATATTGGGTGATATTGTATCTCATGAGGGTGTTAAGGTAGATCCTACCAAAATTAAAGACATTAAGGGCTGGAAAATCTCCACAGCCATAAATCATATGCAAGGATTTCTTGGGTTGATGGGGTATTATCAAAAGTTTGTTAAGGATTACGAGACAATAGAAACACCTCTAACAACATTACTGAAGAAAGATGCATTTTCTTGGACTCTAGAAGAAATTAAGGCCTTTGAACATTTTAAAGAGGAAATGTGCCAAGCACTGGTCTTACCTATGCCAGTCTTCACAAAAACATTTATTGTGGAATGTAATGCCTAAGAAATGGAATTGGTGCTATTTTAATGAAATAAGGAATACCCATTTCTTTTCAAATTCCTCCAATCAAAGGAAATTATTTATATAAACCTATTTATGAGAAGGAAATGTTGGCAATACTACATGCACTAAGCAATGGTGACATTACCTAATGGGAAGAAACTTTAAGGTAAAAATAGATCGAGTTAGAAAGCACGGTTCCGCGAATTTTGGAACTGTGTCGGCTCGATCCATTGTTTTAGATTTCTAAATTGTGGATTTAGCGACGGATCCACCTCGGATCCATGGTAGGCTATGCATGGATCCGATTCCCAATGGGTGGTTCTGCATGGCTGACCCAAAAAATCATTTATTTTTGTTTTCATTTTTTCTAACCTGAGTTGGGGGTGGGTTTAGGTTGAGTTATGGAAATGATAAATGGGGATAAATCTCATTTATCCCTCTCATTTTCTCACTCTTTTATTTTTGGAGGGCTTGGAGAAGAAAGGAGAAGAGAGGAGTTGAGAGGAGAAGATAGCTTTGAGAAGAAAGGCTTGAGGAGAGCTTGGAGGAGTGAAGGAGGAGGAGCTAGGAGTAGTGAAGGAGGAGAAGCTTGGAGGAGTAAAGAAGGGCTTCCATTACAAGAGCTAAAGAGTTAAGTTCAAACTCCAAACACCCTCATTTTTTTTTCATTGTTGTTTCTACTTTTTCTCCTCCCTCTCCTACTTTCCACATTCTTTCTATTTTCTCATCTCATTGTAGGTTGTCCATCTATATTCATATTCCAAAATGGTGTTCTTTTGGATTTTATGTATCATTCCTCTTTTAGCTTCATGATGGCAAGGGGGAATAGGAATAGAAGGGAACAAGAACAAGAGGATAGTGGTCCACATATGAGTGACCTAATGTATGATGAAGAGGAAGGGAATGAAGAAAACATTGAAATGCTAGAGGGGAAAGCTACATTGACACCCTTGTGGAATTTTGTGACCAAACTTGAAGGGGGAAAAGGTGGTGGAAGCTACACATTTTTATGCCCTCATGGTTGTCATGGAGGAAAACCATATAGTGGTTCATATACCCATGTGAGGAGGCATCTTCATGGGTTTTGGGAAATTATGAAAAAAGGGTATCATGGGGATAGATATTTTCCCAAAGGTTCCAGCTGAACAAAGAAGAAAATAAATCCAAATAGAAGAGGTTTCAAAAAAAAAAAATACAAGAAAAAAAACTCATTATGAATCAAGTGCAACCTCTAAATTTGGTAGCTCATCTCCTCATCATATTTATGCAAGCTATGAAAGTATAAGAACAATAGGGGATTTCCTTAATGTTGTTGGGAGGGATGATGTGAATTGAAAGATAGTTTGGTTTCTTTGTGCTTGTGGTGTACCATTCAATGTGCTTCTCTCTCCATAGTGGCATGATATGGTTAAGGCCATAAATGAAGCCCCAAAAGGATACAAGAGCCCCAACTATGTGAAACCTAGAACAATGTTATTAGAAAGAGAAAAAGAAAATATTCTCAAAGTTTTTACATGTTTTACAAATCAGTGAGTGGATTTTGGGTATCCATTCTATCACATGGGTGGATAAATGTTAGAAACCAAAATTTGATAAATGTTCTTGGTGTTTCTTCTAGTGGTGCAACTTCCCAAAACATTGCAGGTATCTTATTGTAATTAATCAAAGATGTTGGTCCTAATAATGTGGTTTAAGTGATCACTGATAATGTAGCAAATTGTAATGCAACAAGAAAAATTATTGAGTGTAATCATCAACACATATTTTGGTCTGGGTGTTTGGTGCACATAGTGAACCTTTTGATGCATGATATTGTGAAGAATAAATAATGTGGATGGATTAATGAGATTCATAAGAGAGGGAAGAAATTCATTAAATTCATCATAAGGAATACAAGGGTAAGCTAATTTTATGGAACATGCTCCAAGTTTCAGTTGCTTAAACTTGTAAAAACAAGATTTGCAAGTTATTACCTCACCTTTATGGGATTAGTGAAGGTGAGACAAGCTTTAACTAATATGTTGACCTCTAAATCATGGGAGGAAATTAACATTGATAGAGATGGTGCTAATGTAGCCAAGGACACTATTCTTGACAATTAATTTTGGTCACAAATTAAATACGTTTTGCAGTTCACCAAACCAATTTATAACATAATCAAGTTTGCAGATTCAGATTAGCTGATAATTGGGGAGGTGTATGAGAAAATGGATGGTGTGTTGGGGAATATTAATGAAATTATTGAGCCTAAAGATATCACCTTGTACAATTATATTCATGTAGAGGTGGAAAAATGATGGGATATGCTAAACATTCGACTGCATGCCTTAGCATATTTTTTGACACCTAAATACTAACATCCATCATGGATTTCAACACCAACACCTAATGGGGGAGTAGGAGAAAACCAAACCTAGATCCAGAGGTTCTAAATGGTTATATGAAAGGATTGGATAAATTAGTCCCTGATGAGGAGGAGTCTTCCATGCTATGAAAATATTTGAGAAACTATAAACTTAACACTAGTCCATTTGGGAGCATGCATGCAATTAGAGATTGAGATAT
>APFE031354334.1:0-11672 GCA_000404065.3 Pinus taeda | reverse complement strand
GTAAGGATGTCCTTTTTCATGCCTTTCCAGAAAAATGATCTTCTGGTGCGAGCATACGTCTTCTGAAAGCCCGAATGTCCTGCAATGGGAGATGAGTGCATCTCTGCCAAAATGCGACTTTTGAAAGTGGATGTTGGTGATATTACGACTCTGTCCTTGTAGCGAAGAATATCATCCTGCCACGAGTAGCCCTTGGTGGAATTTGGATCTTCCTGTAATTAAGAAATGAGTTGGGAGAGCTTGGGGTGTGAAAACCATTCTCTGCGAGCTTCTTCAATCCATTCTGGAATGGGGAGGGAAATAGCTAGCAGGGTACTTTCCTCCTCAAAATTGGCGAGATAGTGCATCGACTACCTTATTGTCTTTCCCTTTCTTGTAAATGATCTCATAATCATATCCCAACATTTTGGCTAGCCATTTATTTTGTTGTGGGGAGGATAGGCGTTGCTACAAAAAATATTTAAGACTGTGATGATCTGTGCGGATTTGGAAATGTCGCCCCAATAAATAAGGTCGCTAGGTGTCGACTGCATGTAAGATAGCCATCATTTCCTTTTCGTATGTAGATTGGCCCTGATTCTTCCCATTGAGTTGCTGGCTTGTGAAGGCCAACGGTCGCCCTTCCTGCATTAAAACCGCCCCAATACCTGTACCCGAAGCATCACATTCAATGACAAAAGATTTGGTGAAGTCAGGTAGTGCTAAAACTGGAGTGGAACACATGGCATTTTTTAGAGCTATAAAGGCCTATTGTGCTTCCTCATTCCAAACGAATGAATTTTTCTTTAGTAGTTGGGTAAGGGGCTTCGCTATGCGACCATAGTTGTGGGAAAATTTACGATAATAGCTTGTGAGACCCAAAAATCCTCGCAAGCTCTTCAAGGTCTTAGGTTGAGGCCATTCCTGCATTGCTTGGATCTTTTTGGGGTCCACCTTGACACCCTCACGCCCCACAATGTGGCCCAAATACTCTACCTCTACCATGCCAAATGAACACTTGGACATCTTGACAAATAATTTATGCTTGCGGAGCAGTTGCAAGAGTAGATCTACATGCTGAAGATGTGCGGCCCAAGTGCAACTATAGATGAGGATGTCATCGAAGAAGACAAGGACAAATTTCCTGAGATATGGTTTTAGAATGTGGTTCATAAGGCTCTGAAAAGTAGAGGGGGCATTACAAAGACCAAATGGCATGACCAGGAATTCATAGTGGCCTTCATGAGTTCTGAAAGCAGTCTTGGGGATGTTGACTTCCTTCATGCGAATTTGGTGGTAGCCTGAGCGAAGATCCAACTTAGTGAAGAATTGAGCCCCATTGAGTTCATCCAACAAATAATCAACCATCGGGATGGGAAATTTATCTTTGATTGTCAACTTATTGAGGGCCCTGAAGTCGGGACACATCCACCACTCCCCATCTTTCTTGAGAACCATGACCACTGGGGATGAATAAGGACTAATGCTGGGATGAATGACACCAGCTTCCAAAAGTTCCTTAATGATTTTTTCTATTTCATTCTTTTGGGTGAACGGATATCTGTATGGGTGCACATTTGGGGGTTGGGCCCCTGGAACCAAGGTGATGCTATGATCATGTTCCCCTCGCGAGGGTGGAAGTGCATGAGGCTTGTCAAAGACTGGCAGATGGTTGTTTAAAATCTATTGCATCTCAGGATGAATTGGCGGAGGCTTGGTTTCGACTGCTTGGATGGCATTAAATTGAGCTACAACTCCATGATTGCCCTTTTTTAACAATTTTTCCATCCTATGCGAGCTGATGATAGAGGGGGATCCCGCCTGGAGTCCACAGAGGGTATGTGTGTAGTTGTTATGCTTAAAACTCATATATAACTCCTGGAAATCCACTATGATTGGCCCAAGAGTGCAGAGCCAGTCAGCTCTGAGGACAATGTCCCAACCCCCCATGTGTATGGCAAACATGTGTGTTTTCAACTGATAATCCCCCATTTGAAGTTTGACATTTTCACAGCGGCCTTCACATTTCATTGTGCCTCCATCCGCAATTTGAACTTGGAAGTTAGAAACCACTCGTACAAAAAAATGCACTGCTTCTGCGACTTTTTGATGGATGAAATTATGTGTACTTCCACTATCAATCAAGACTACTACTAGGTGATGTTTAATAAAACCTCTGATTTTGAGAGTTTGAGGGGAAGAAATCCTTGCCAAAGCATGCAACGAAATAACTGGTTCGTCAGAGACATCGTCCTTTTGGTTGTCTTCTTCTAGCGGCTCATGTTCCTCCAGTGGTGGATCTTCCTCTGTTAAGCTGTAGTCAGTGGCATCAATTTGAAAAAATTTGGGCTCCTTGCATTTATGACCTGGGGGGTATTTTTCATCACAGTAGTAACATAGGCCTTGCTTTCTTCTTTCGGCCATTTCTGCAGGTGACACCTTTTGGACCTTAAGTGTTTGAGTCGTGTTGTGAGCCTGTGGGGGCCGACCTTTAGCGGAGAAATTTGGGCGACTGTATTGGGCTGCTAATGCACGTTCCACGTTATGAGCTACCTTGCAAGCCTCCGTCCATGTGGGAGGGTGGTGCAGTAGGACTTGGGCTTTGATAGCTTCTTTAAGACCACTAATAAAACATTCCGTGTAGAACCCATCTGAGAGACCCCAAGTGCGGAAGGCTAAGGATTCAAAAACTGTAATATATTCATCCACTGTACCCATATGTCGGAGCTTAGTAAGACGACCCAAAAAAGATGATTCCTGGTCAAAGCGGTCTTGAAGAGCTTTGGTGAATTTGGGCCAAGTCCTAAAAGGTCCAATGCAACGTTGATGCCATTCCCACCATTGCCACCTTTCATTGTCCAAGTACATGCTCCCCAACATTAGCTGAGTCTCATCATCGAAGATGCGATTTAGTTTTAAATACTGCTCCATTTATGCTATCCATGCCGACGGGTGAGAACCATCAAATTTATGCATATCCAACTTGGGAGGTCGCTGACTGTGTTGTGGGTGGGTGTGCTAGACATGAGGAGAGTGGCTAGACTCACCCTCATTGTGTTCATGGCCATTATACGCCTCCTCGTGGGCTTGCTCCTTGCCCTTCTGGGCTATTTTCTCGACCATGCTATATAGTCCGGTAAGCTGAATGTGGAGGTTTTGCACTAATTCTTCAAGTTTTTCCATCCTTTCATTGGCCATCGCTTGAGCTCTAGTTGCTACCATACACCAACTGGATTTTTTGAAAATTGGGACCGCCTAAAAAAAAAATTCACTAAGAAGTGAATGGTAGCACCGTGCTCAGCTCGTCATCCTGATTCTGATGGGCTAGATCACAAATAAGCGCCCCGAAAGATCTCAGACTTTTTTTTTTTTTTCGGAAAACTCCTAACGGAGTTTTACTCCTTCCTTATCAATACTGCAATGGCCAAATTCTCAAAATGTCAATGCGGCCAAAAGTCCTGCGAAAATTATACCCCGGTATAAGAACCCTTCACAACGACTCTGATCTGGTGGATTTGAGGGATCTGAATGGCGGATCTGATAGCGATGGGTGGTGGAACCGACTGCTTCTACTGCACTCCTTTGTACAAGCGGATCTGGAAGAGATGATGTGTGATCCCCCGATAGAAAAGGGAACTAGGATCTTGAGGAGTGTCAGGTGCTATAGATCGCAATATACATAAGGGTTTGGCAGTAGTACTCGGCCCAATGTTTCAGGGCTCTAACTAAGGATGATCGACTGTACCCTTAGCCGTACAACCTGACTACCCTATCGTACGGGTGAGTAATCTCTCCGAGTGTTGTTCTCGGTGTACTGTAGCCGCGAGACGGCCGACGATTTATCTATGGCGAGGTTTCAAGGGAGCCTAGGGGGCTTCCGATATACCTAGAGGGTACGTGGAAGACAGTCCGTGCGCGGTTCTGTCTAATGCACTACTACTCAAAGGGGTACCCATAGGGGTTACAAGGGAGTCCAATAGACATGACCACCTCTTGTATTTCCTACATGCATGCCTCCCCAAATCCGTAGATTTATGCGCTCAACGACAGATCCCGTGGTTTAAAGACGTCGGAACATGTCTCTAGCCAAAAATTTTTTTTTGCTATGAAATGGAGATCCCACCAGCCCTGGAAAGTGCTCTGATACCACTTATTATGCTCTTAACCTGCAAATGATACCCAAATATAGAATATGCGAAGAAAAGGTACCCAGAACACAGAATAGCAATGACTTTATTATTCAGAGAGTAATGTTCACTTGCCTCTTCGAGGGGGAAACCTCCAATAGAGCAGAGCTCGATTACAAAATTAAGACACGATGCTCCTCGCAGGGAGTTACTATCCTTTATATATGACTCCTACGAGTAATACCACGGGTCAATACCGCTTATTACTAATACCATCTATCTAATACTACGGCCCATTTGCAACTAACTGTGTTCCTTTATTAATTGCGGATTAACCACTTACAATTATTAATATGGGCTTTATTGACTCTTGACTATGACGTGATCCCATTACATAAATAAGGGGGTTAGGGTGGGACCCTAACACTCACTCTCTAAGGTATATGTGGCTGAAGCAATTTACATCCTAAGTCTGTCTGGTTCATAAACAGTTCTGTATCATATGAATATTTATCGTTATTCATGCTTAGTGGCCAATCAAGACTATGTACAATGAGAGACATGACTAATTGGATATTCTCTCATTCTCGAATAGAATAGGAAAACATAACCAATCCCTTCAAAAGTCATTGTGGGATATCATATTATTCACCCAGTTTCATTGGATTCTATTGAACACCTATTGAAATTTTTTACTCCTTTTAAACTAAAACCATGACCAAGTCATCAATTCACCAAAATGATCTGCAAGGGAAAATAATTATCTTGCAATTTAGAAAATGCAACTAAAGATAAGTTTCCATGAATTTCAAACAAGGATATGCACTACAAAAAAATTAGCGATGCAAACAAAAAGAAGACAAAAAATATTCTCTATCATTTCCTCCATAATACAGATTCCTGAACTACCACAAGTAGCATGATCTCTTTTCTTTGGTTCATTTCGTTTATAGATAGCTATAGATGTGCATTCATAATTATAGAGGTATTAGCATTGCATTTTCAATTGACTGCATTCTAATATTCGTATATTTAATTTTACATATTGTACTTATATGACTAACATTGATGTGCATACCTACAACTCTACCCTAATCATAATATGCAATGCTCTTGACAAGTCAATATGACTGAAATCTTCAACAAGTATCATTGGCAGGCTCAATGGAACTAAACTATTTCCTTGAAGTTGTGTACAGTGTTCTTCAGCATCAACCTGAGCACAAATAATTATGAATGCAAGGCCATTGTACTAGGCTTTTTGCAAGATATTAACAATAGTATCAAGGGTGTTTCATATCATAACCTCCATCAAAACTTGCAAATCATACTCCCGTTTTTTATAATTGTCATTATGCAATAATACAAGATATGGTGGAGATGTTTTCCTTGATTTTCTTTTACTGTAGTGACAAGCAAATAGAAAGAGACTTAAAATATGTATCGAAGGAATTGGAAATTCTAAAGACATCATATCTATTTCATTGATAATGAAAATAAAATTCAAGTAAAATTTCAGTGACATACACTCTAATAACCATGTCCTTCAAAGTACATATCTCTATCTGACAAAAGTTCTACATAATACAATACATGAAACAAGAATCTATTCATAAGTCATCATTCTATTTACTGTAGATCAAATTCTGATTCTCAACCAGGTGTAGTTTTCTCAATTTTCAGTGTCTCTATCAATCCAACACCTTTTCTCCATGGTGAGGTTGATCTGCTTGCAGAAAACACCTCGGTTCATGCATGTTCCTTTTGACTATGATATTTTGTCACCTTGGAGACTTTGCAACGTTTTTGTCTTGTGGTTGTTCTCCTCACATTTCCTTCTTTGTACATGTAGTAGCTCACATGTGCTTAATTGCTAATTTACCCATTAGGGAAAGTTGATTTATGTTGACATGACTAGGGATGGGGAATAATTAATCTCGAAGATATCAAACTAGCCATCACTTCTGACACTACTTGAGAGTACAAAATCATGTTGTACATAACGAGAGGACAACTCTACAATCGTGGGCCTCTTTCCATTATTCCTCTTTCATTGTTGTTTATTTATATGACATTTTTTTCTTTTCCTTCTTTCCATTGATTTTCACTTGGAGAATACTTTGTGCTTACCTAGTGATTGAATGTCTGGCCAGTAGTAAACTGTGGTTGAAAATTCAACCTTTGACATGGACCAATTTCTAGCTAGTGAAGAATAATCTCCTCAAGGTTTTGATGCATGGGAGGGCTCTATTGGGGCTATAGTTTGCATGTTCAAGGCATAAGAGCAAGAGATATTTCTCTACCACATTTTAAAGAAACCAATAGAGCAAAGATCTCCAATTATTTTTCCATTCTTGTCTTTTAGTTGCAGATCCTTCAATAATGATATCAACAGTTATTTATGTTTTTTATTGATATGATGATAATCAATGAGATTTTGCATGTATAGCTATTTTTGGGTTCTTACACACTAAGTTTGTTTATGTTATTATCATGTAACTAGATATTTGATAAGGCCTCTAACATAATAGGAGTTGATGGACAACTACAATTTTAACCATATGCATTAAATATTTATATCTATATGTGTCTTTATATCTTTATTTCTTTATATGTGTCTTTCTCTTTCATATTTAACTAGAAGAAAATTAAAGTTTGAGTTAAAGTGTGTAAACCTCCCCTTAAAGAATTTGTTACTAGTAAAATATAACATATGGAATTGCAGAATATATGGGTGACTGCCATCTTCTAGTTTTAAAAATAGCATTTACTCCCTATGGTGTGGTTGGGATGGTGACTATCCAACCATGGTGATAGCATAGGTCTTGTCTAGTTACAAGTTGATTGGATCTTCTAGAGTAGACTCATGACTACATTACTTGTGTGCATAATCACTTAGTCAAAAGTAAAACATTAGTAAAGTCTCCATAACTTGAACACTATTTCAAGTTCAACAAAGCATTTCATAGCCATACTAGATCCTCTATCAATAGATGATTCATATGTTGGAAAAATATATTATTCAATCATAAGATAATATAATTTTATTAATACTGACGAGTTACCAAATGGTGTCAATGGGACTACAGATTATATGGAGTCAAAACACTAATAGTAATGTTGTAGTGCCATGACAGCTCCTTAGTACCAAAGGAAAAGAAATAATTAGAACAATAAAGGAGTCGGTAGGAAGGGGTCTATTGGAAGTGTAAAAGGAGAGGTACTACATTTTACTGGAAATATGGATTTATTTCCGAGGTTCATAATTGTTTGGTATTGCTATGGTATCAATTACAATAGGTTATCTAAGGGAAACAAAAGACTTGGCTTTGCAGAATTCATATTGTGTGGAAGCCATCTCATGAAACTAAAAAGGAACTTTTAATTTGATCATTAATACTCAGTGGCCTACCTCTAGGCATGAAACTTACATAGCTTGGGGATACCACAATCTAATTTCCCTCCTCCCAAGTCTATCCGAGAATGGGTTGATTTATTTTTTGGCTAGCTTTTGTAGCATCCATATCATGAAAGATATCCTTGTTATGTGATTAAATACCATTAGAAGTAGAATTGTAGGCTTCATGGCATCTTTGAGGAGTCGAAATACTCTTTTATTTGTAGGAAAATGAATGGTGTGCTATTTAATCTCATACGACATGGTAAAAGTTTTTGTCGGTTTTCCAGCTCTCTAATTGATGCGAGCTTGTCCCTGAAGATAAGTTTACGAGCCCAAAAAATGGAACTTAGGAAGTTTCTTGAGTTCTTTGAGGGCATCAGATGTACTATGAGCAAGAATCCTCTTGGAGCTTCTCCTGCATGTTCAACCAAATTGTGATAGCCTTAGCATTTACAAGGTTAATCACAATTGTTGACACAACCATAACTGTTAACGACAACTCGTGCCCAAAACCATAATTGTTAACAACAAATGTTGACACAACCTCAACTCCACCACTGGGTTAAGTTTATTTAACATTTGACTAATGTTTCATCATGTGTGCCAAAGATTTCTTTTCAGATGTTTCAACCCTTGGAAAACAACCACAATTACAATTATGATTGTGTTTAAAAGTTTAAATGAATTAATGCTTATGTTCTTATGATAAAATAATACCATTATTAAGTAAGTGTATTTTCTCATGGAAAAAGAATATCATGAAATTTATGTAAGGTACCTTGCGTAAGATGATCTCTTAAAGAATGCAAATCTTTTTCATGAATGAAAAGTGAATTTAAGATACTTGCGATTAAAAATATTATTCTATCATGATAAAATCAATTGTCAGTGAAGACATTTGTTGAGATGATCAAAGTCAAACTGATCAGCAATAGGAAATACTTTTTCTTGGAAGTGATATTCGAAATTTATCTTTGTTGGTTTCTGAGTTATCTTATTTCAAATTAGCAGTATTTTTAAATTATTCTTAATTAAGAAAGAAATATAAGACCTGCAATGTATTTGAGGTTTCTGAATGACTTTCTCAAATGTGTACCCATATTTCCATATCTATTGATTTCAGTGCATTGTTTCCACCAACTGTATTTTCCTTAGTATATTGATATAAAGCAAGTTTAATTGAAATTTGTTCCCATGAGTGGAGTTTTTTTCCCTAACATAATGATTTTCTGTACAAACTGTGAGCAGAATTAACATGGCTATTGAAACATATGTCTTTTGCTTTGAAGGAGTGACAATGGCACCTCCATATCCAATTATGGGTGTTTTAGAATCCTTTAAAACAAATAATTGATTTGAAGCTTAATCTTGGTGTTGGAGCTTACAGAACAGAATATCTTAAACCCTATGTGCTCAATGTGGTGAAAAAGGTGTCAATGAATTATTTTTTCTTTTAGCTAATCTACATTGAATAGTATAAAGGTTTTGAGGTCTTTATCTTAGTTTATAAAATTTTGAGGGCTCTTTTAGATTTAAATTATCAATTGGGATCCTCTTATCATTGCTTCTATTTTGTTGGCAGAGAATCCGATGTTGGAGAAGGGATGCAATGAAGATGTATGCATGTGGTCTTAGTGAAGAAATTGTTGCACCCTTTCCGCAGGAATCATTTTAAGTTTTTACATATTTGACATTATCTTGTTATGCTTTGTCAACAATACCTCCCTATTGAAAGTTTGTCTGCTTTTAATAAGGCTACTGTGAAATTTTTGGTGGGAGCTAACAATAATGCAACCAAGCAAGGATTGTATGTTGTCTCTGAATTATTCTGGACAAAGTAGGGTGGGGATAGCAAGGTGAGATGGGTGGCACAATATTTTCCCTTATGCAGACTATGTTAGGAAAATGATATTTGTATCTATGTAGATCACCTAAGAGATGGTAGCGAAGGTTTGTATCATAGATCCTCTTTTTCAGGCTAGCATTGCAGTGCTTCTTTGATGTGTGTGTTTTTGGATGATGATATTTTGTGCTTGTGTATGTGGAATTAAATTTACATAATACCATGTTGACACTTATCCAGGTGGTTATTGGCCAAGGCCATTCAGGAACTAGTTCTCTTCACCTCGCTTCTACCTTTATTCAAAGATATTTCCCTGGAGCACAAGTCTTGATTTCTTCTCCAACATGGGGAAACTATTAGATTTTTTATTTTTAATTCTAAGTAATGTATTTAGAGTTGTGATAATGAACTCTAAGTTGTGTATTTAGATTTGTCATGCCCATCTTACAATTTAACATTTTTAATAATTTTGATGCAAACTAATATTTGATCTATTTGAAGTTATTTGATTCTAGCTTGATTTTGACCAACGAATCACAAGAAAATTTTCAATGATGTTGGGGTTCCATGGTCGAAATACTGATACTATGATCCTAAAACTCTAGGACTAGATTTTAAGGGGTGATTACAAACATCAAGGTAAGAAACATTTTTGTTCCTGGATCTTTCATAGAGAGATGATTGGTAAATGCACCGTTAATTTTTGTTAGTTGAGGAGATTGATAGTTTCTCAACTTCCTTCAGCTTGCACCAAATGGTTTTTTTGTGCTGCTTCATGGTTGTGCTCATAATTCAATTGGAATTGATCTAACTCCTGAGTAGTGGGAGAATATTGTTGATGTCATTCAGGAAAACAATCTTACTTCTTACTTTGATGTTGCTTATCAGGTTATTAATGATATGGAGGTTATGTTTACAAACTTTATATTGTGAATCACTCATTTCATATTACTTTGTTCTTTCATTTGTTTACATTTTTCTATATTGGCAAGTATTTTTTTTTTTTGAAAATAACTTTTTAGTTTTTACTGGTTCTTCATTTTCAAATTTTTATGATTGCATTGCAAGTTCCCTAAGAATTTGATTATCAATATGAGAATAATTAGAATATCATCGACCTATTTATTCCAGGATGCAAGAGTCTACCAAGACTTTATATGATTACCAATATGCAAGAGTCTATCAAGACTATGTACCATAATAAATTGTAGGGTGACATATTAGAAGAATTAAATTATTTTGGAGCAGAGACACTACACCTTATCATCTTCAAAACCATTAAACCATTGATCTAAAGAAGGCGTAGAGAAAAGAGGAGCCAAGTTTTTTATAGGGGAGGAAAAGAAAGAAACAGCGGAGTAAGAGGGGAAATCCTCTGCTTCCTAGTTGAATTCTGGGAGGTTACTTGGCAATCTACAACCTTGTAGCATTAATGTAAGGATGTTGACTATGGGAAGGAGACAGAATTAATATAGTGGAAGGGTTAGGATGGAAATGGTTTCAAGGGTGTCATATTTCTAGAGGCGGAAAAACAATGGTAGGCTAGAAGTCTATTTTATCTATTAGATAAACTATATCGAAGGTAAGGCATGTCCTTGTTGTTTTTAGGAAAGGTTTTAGTGGACAACTAGTAAATGCTAAAAGTGTTACTTGAGGTACTGCAACACTTAATAAAGATCCCACTCATGAGACACACTTGTTATTGAGCCCACCTTTAGGTAGTCATTTCCATACATTTTTTAACAAAATATAACTTTCTCATCATTTTTGAATAAAATATATTGTCCTATTTCATGAATGTTATCCAGAGATCGATTATTTTTTCGTAATGTCCTTTGTCTGGAAAACATGAAAATACTTTGTCATAACATATTTAATGGCATCATTACAAACATAGAACTAAACATATTGAAGTTGGAGTTGTCAAGTAGATATCTTAACTTGTTTTTGCCATCAGTCAGTAACTTATAACTGGCAGATGATTTGAGTTCCCTCCTATCCCATTAATGTTTTTTGTCAGAAGTGTAAAATTCCACTAATAAGTGCATTGTAAGTGTCCACATCAAGTTTTATTCTTTTAACTGACATGTTATCCCTAATTATAAATGTTTCCTCTAATTTTACACTCCTACAATAGCCATGGATAACATCATTTTAAATAGAAACAACTGGAGTCAACCCCCTATCTATCATATTGTCCAAG
Source organism: Pinus taeda (assembly GCA_000404065.3). Classification (NCBI taxonomy): domain Eukaryota; kingdom Viridiplantae; phylum Streptophyta; class Pinopsida; order Pinales; family Pinaceae; genus Pinus; species Pinus taeda. The sequence continues at coordinate 120 of APFE031354334.1, read as the reverse complement.
AGTTGTTCAACTACCTCCAACTCTCCTTTTACAAAGAACCCACTGATAAATATATAGAAAGTATTAATGTTAGAAGAAAAACCCTTTCTAACCATCTTCTCTTACACTTTTAAAGCTTCC
>APFE031354322.1:10234-28204 GCA_000404065.3 Pinus taeda | reverse complement strand
CCTTAAACACTAAACCCTAAACCCGAAACCCTAAACCCTAAAACCTAAAAATTTTCTGATCTATTAAAAATAATTTTGTAACTTTTATTTATGTGTTCATTAAAAGAATTTACTAAGGTGTTATAAACCCTAAACCCTAAACACTATAAACTAAACCCTAAACCCAAAGCATTTTTTAACATTTTTAAACTTGTTTTGTAACTTTTATTTCAGTGTTTATTAAAGGAATTTACTAAATTGTTATAAACCTTAAATCATACACCCTAAAACCTAAACCCCAAAACCTAAACTCTAAACCCTAAACTGGAGGTCCTAAACCCTAAACCATAAATCCTAAGAATTTTATGATAGTTTACGAAGAATTTTGTAACTTTAATCTAAGTGTTTATTAAAAGAATATACTAAAGTTTTATAAACCCTAAACCATAAAAACAAAACCGTAAACCCTAAACACAAAAACATAAACCCTAAACCTCAAAACGTAAAACCTAAATCCTAAACCCCAAACCCCAAACCTAAACCCTAAACATTCAGTGACATTTTAACAAGTTTTTTGTAACTTTTTTCAAGTGTTTATCAAAAGCATTTACTAAAATTTTATAAACCCTAAATCCTAAACCGTAAGAATTTTATAAGAGTTTAAACCCAAAACCCTAGACCATAAAGCCTAAACTCTAAACCCTAAGTATTTTATAACATTTTAACAAGCGTTTTCTTACTTTTTTTAAGTTTTTATTAAAATCATTTACTAAAGTGTTATAAACCCTAAACCCTAAACAATGAGAATTTATAGAATTTTAAATCCTAAACCGTAAATCCTAAGCATTTTATAACATCTTAACAAGTGTTTTTTTAACTTTTTTTATGTTCTTATTAAAATAACTTATCGAAGTGCTATAAATCCAAAACCCAAACAATAAAACCTATACCTAAACACTAAGAATTTTATAACGTTTTAAAATACAATTTTGTAACTTTTTTAAATGTTTATTAAAAGCATTTAATAAAGTGTTATAGCCCTAAACCCTAAACCCAAATAATTTTATAACATTTTAACCAGAGTTTTGTTACTTTTATTTAAGTGTTTATTAAAATGAATTACTAAAGTGTTATAAACCCTAAACCCTAAAAGCTAAATGCTAAAGCCTAATCCCCAAACCTCAAACCCTAAACCCTAAAACCTAGGCATTATATGATCTATTAAAAATAATTCTGTAAATTTTATTTTAGTGTTTATTAAAAAAATTTACTAAGGTGTTATAAAACCTAAACCCTAAACCCTAAACCCTAATCCCCAAACCCTAAACTCTAAACCATAATCATTTAATAACATTTTAAAAAGTGTTTTGTAACCTTTTTCAAGTGTTCCTTAAAAGCACTTAATAAATTTTTATAAACCCTAAACCCTAAACCCTAAAGAATAAAGCCTAAAACCTATAAACTAAATCCTAAATGTTATGAAACCAGCTAAAAAAAATAGAAATGATAGATCAACGCCTTAGAATTTAGTCTCTTCGAGGAGTCAACATCCTTTACATTAAATAAATGAACAACTCTTGGATGATACAAATGAAAAGACCTTCTTTCTATATAGAGGAGTCTAAGGGGTCAGAATATAATCAGAGCCGACATAACAATAATAATGTAAGGGAATAATAATAACAATAGTGGGCTTCTATGGGGCATTTTAGTAACAATATGGGCACTACTTGGGATGGACAAAAGGTTATTTAGGTCAAGTGGATAGAGTGCCTCCTGCGCATGAAAGGACCCTCCTAACTCAAGCTGGAACTAAAGTACCCCTTGCCCCCTCACTACATACTTGGCATCATTGCCAAGCTCAATATGTCTCTGAGTCGTTCTATGCAAGTCTACTAAATATTTGTCTAGCCTTTGAGGTGGTAGGCACCACTGTCCAAGTACCAGGGGCTTCTAGCAATAACGTTGGTAGAAAGGTAGGAGATGCGTGAAAAAGTCACTCTCGAACATGGAAGCAAGTTTGCTCAACCGTTTCTCTATTGTTCCTACAACTTTCTATGACTTCCCTTTGCCTTTCTTCATATGTGGACACTGAGAAGAAAAATGGCCATTCTTATAAAAAATATAGCATTTGATCTTGGTCATATTTCTCTTCTTCTTGGAATGTTGTTCTTCTCCCTCATTGTTGTTAGAAAATCGGAAAGGCAAAAAACTTTTCTCTTCTTGATAATTAGTAATTACTTGTGATATCTTTGAGTTCTTATAATCTTTATTATGTTCTTCTTTTATATTAGTTTCATCAAGAAATTACCAAAAGAAAAACACGAAGATAAAGTACACAAGATGTAGGCACTCTGCCAGGGCTGAAACCTTACTATAGGGGAAAACCCAGTTAAAATCTATTCCATCGGTAGATTCAAAATGAGATAGACCATGACCTAAGACCAATAGACCTTCCTCTTCCACCAAGTTAGCCTTCCAATTAAATTCAAAAATCTTTAGCTGTGTCTTCTTGTCCAACAACTTTAGCCCAACAACAACCCAGAGATTTCGGCCCCCAACAACACAAAATTTTGGCCCAGCTTCAATACTACAATTTTGACCCTCTAGCAGCCTAGCAGCTTCACACGTGAGAGAGAGGGAGAATTTCGACTTCTTGTGCTTGATAGAGACATCCTTCTCCTTCGCTAGCCCTTTCCTCTTCTTCCTTGAATTTCACACTTTTTTTGGCCCCATAAGTTGCATATCGAACTTGATGAGTGAGTTTGAGTTGTTGCCTTTATATAGGAGTTTCTTCCCCTCTGTTAGGCTAATTTGTCCTTCTTTGAGACCGACTTGGTGGAGGAGGTTGTACTAATAGCAATAAGGGGTTACTCTAGTAGTATAGGGGCCTAACATGCCCCTCTCCTTTAAAAAGTGTTGTCCTCAACGCTTGAGAAGTTATTGATGCTTCTGTATAAAATTCTTGTCCTCCCGAGTGGAATTTTTAGTAGGTAAGTTCTTCCACTTGTTGAGATACTTTGAAATTGATTGATTCCGTAATTGTCGAGTTCTTATTTCTGTGACTTCTCCAAGTTCAATATGTTTTTTCCTTCCTCTTCAATTTCTGGCAATATTGTTTGAATTGGGATATTTTGCAACTTTTGAATAAGTGGCCATACTTCTTCATCCTTCTTCCATTCATCCATTGCTTCGTTTATCAAATCTGGTTGGATAATAGAAATAGCACAAAACAATGCTTCCACATCGTCGTCCTTTCTTGAGAGTGCATCTGCAACAAAAGTTTTCTACCTTTTTGTATAGATGATGTAAAAGTCATAACCCCACATATTTGTGACACATTTTTTTTTGTTCTTCTAAAGATAATGGTTGTTCTAAAAAGTATTTAAGGCTATCATGATCCATTTCTACCTTGAAGTGTCTTCCTATTCGGTAAGGTCGCCATTTTTTAAGTGCATGTAGTATTGCCAACATTTCCTTCTCATAAATAGCTTGCTTGAGATGTAGTAGTAAAAATACCCAATCACATACATCAAAACATTTTTCACTATGATGTTGATCTACCTATTGTTTCATTCGATTTTGAATCAAAATGGTGTGATCCTTTAAATGTTGGAGAACTTGTTGTTGATGCTCGATGTGATCTTTCACTGCTTGAACCTTTTTCTTCTTAATATGTTCTTCTATATTTAGAGTTTGAGGAGTGGTAATTTCTTCCAATCCTTTACAAGATATGGTTGGATTCATTTCTTGATGCTCGATGTGATATTTCACATCTTGAACATTTTTCTTCATTATACGTCCTTCTATCTTGATAGTTCTAGTAGTGGCAATTTCGACCAATGAATTACAAGATATGGTTGGATTCATTTCTTCTTTATCGATGTGATATTTCACTTCTTGCACCTTTTCCTTCTTGATATGTCCTTCTATGTTTCTTGATCCTTTTCTTCCTCCTCTTCATATTCTATGTAAAATATTTTCTTCTCAACACACTTATGACCTTTAGTGCATTTTCTATCACAATTGTAAGAAAACCCTTTTTCTCTTTTTTCGTCCAATTGTTGTGGTGTAACCCTTGTAAGTTGTGGGAGGCTAGGAGAAACAACACTTCCGTCATTACAGTTGTGAGGGGTAGAATTACTTGTTGCCATAATTTTACTTTCCACTATGTCACAAAGCCCTTTTATTCTTTCCAATTATTGGGGTGTTGCTCTAAAGAAGGTGTTGCTCTTTGTATCCTCATAATGTGCTATCATTTCCTCCATGATAATTAACCACGTAACAAGTTGTTTACGAGAACAAAGCCCTTTATACCATAAAAATTGATCTAGTTCTAAATATAAATATGAAATACATACCTTTCGTAACAGTGGTACACCATGTAGATTGAAATATTGCTCCATCTGAAGTATCCAATTTACCGGTTTCTTGCCATCAAATTTCATCATATCAACTTTTCTCGATATTAGGAGCTCGATCTTGAAATGAATATAAGTCTATAATTTCAGCTCTTCCAATTCTGAAATTGCGACTTACAGTAGCCTTCTGTGTCCCCTTTCCAATGCCAACAGTCTGATCGAATTTAGATTCTCCAAGGAAGAGTTATGCACAATCTCCCAAGATGAACCGATTATAGACCTTTCTAGAAAAGCTAACTTGTATGAAGTGTCACGTCTCACTGTTTCGACCTTTGGCCCCGAAAAATATATACAAGAAGCTACAATTTGTCCTCTTTCTGTACCTTCTTAAAAAATTTCAATCTGATGCCCAGACAGAAAGATATGATGATTTTCCCCAGGTCACCTATTTGGAATGTAATTCAGGAGTCTGCAAAAATACCAACTTCCTCAGATCATATCTCCTCAAATATAGTGAAAAAATATTTGAAATTTGGACATGAGGTTCGGTGTGATTTCTTCTCAAATGGGTTTTTTTGTGCTTCTGAAACGTTGAAGAAGAAAATTTATAGTGAAAATGCCACGATGATCTATTTGGAGTGGTGAAACCCTAGAATCCAAAGCTGTGATACCAAATGTTATGAAACCAGCTGAAAAAAATAGAAAAGATAGATCAACACCTTAGAATTCAACCTCTTCTAGGGGGAAACCTTCTTTACACTACATAAATGAACAATTATTGGATGATACAAATGAAAAGACCTCCTTTCTATATATAGGAGTCTAAGGGGTCATAATATAATGAGAGTCGACATAACAATAATAATATATGGGCACAATAATAACAATAGTGGGCTTTTATGGGGCACAATAGTAACAATATAAGCACTACATGGGTACATCAATATCATAAGGAGGTTGTACTAATAACAATAAGGTGTTACTCTAGTAGTATATGGGCCTAACACTAAACCCCAAGCCCTAAACCCTAAACCATAAACCCTAAGAGTTTGATAATAGTTTAAGAAGAATTTTGTAACTTGTATTTAAGTGTTTATTAAAATAATCTACTGAAGTGATATAAACCCTAAACCATAAACACAAAACCCTAATCTCTAAACCCCAAACTCCAAACTGTAAACCCTAAACCCTAACAATTTTATAACATTTTAAAAATTGTTTGGTAACTTTTATTTAAGTGTTTATTAAAATCATTTACCAAAATGTTGTAGACCCTAAACATTAAACCATAAACCCTACATCCCAAACCATAAACCCTAAACCCTATCATTTTATAGCATTTTAAAAATTATTTTGGAACTTTTATTTAAGTGTTTATTAAGAAAATTTAATAAAGTCTTATAAAACCTAAACCCTAGCCTCTAAACCCCAAACCACAAACCATAAATCATAAACCCTAAGTCCTAAACCTTAAAGCCTAAACCCCAAACCGTGAACATTAAACCCTAAACCCTAAGCATTTTATTACAATTTAAGAAGTATTTTTTAATTTTTATTTAAGTGTTTATTAAAATAATTTACTAAAGTGTTATAAAACCTCAACCCTAAACTTTAAACAACAAACCCTAAACCTGAAACTCTAAACCTGAAATCCTATACCCTAAACCCTTAACTCTAAACCCTATACCCCAAACCCTAAAACCTAAATGCTAAACTCGAATAATTTTATAACATTTTAAAAAACATATTGTAAATTCTATTTAAGAGTTTATTAAAATCATTTACTAAAGTGTTATAAACCCTAAACCCTAAAATATAAACACCAAACCCCAAACCATAAACCCCAAACCCTAAACTCTATGCATTTTATAACATCTTAAAAAAAAGTATAACTTTTATTTAAGTGTTTATTAAGATGATTTAATAAAGTCTTATAAACCCTAGACTCTTAAACCTAAACCCTCAGCAATTCATAACATTTTAAAAATTGATTTTTTACTTTTGTTTAAGTGTTTATTATAAGAATTTACTAATGCCTTATAAAACCTAAAGCCTAAACATTTTATAGCATTCCAAAAAGACTTTTGTAACTTTTACTTAAGTTTTCATCGAAATAATTTACTAAGGTGTTATAAACCATAAACCATAAAAGCTAAACCCTAAATTATAAACCATAAACTGAAAAGCCTAAACCCTAAATGCTAAACCCTAAACCTTAAATCATAAATCCTAAATACTAAACTGTAAGAATTTTATAACATTTTAAATCCAAAGCCATAAACCCTAAAGCCAAAACTCTAAACCCTAAGTATTTTATATCAGTTTAGCAAGTGTTTTGTTCCTTTTTTTTAAGTGTTTATTAAAATCATTTACTAAAGTGCTATAAACCCTAAACCCTAAACCCTAAACCATGAGAATTTTATAGAATTCTAAACCCTAAACACTAAAGTCTAAGCATTTTATAACATTTTAACAAGTGTTTTGTAAGTTTTTTTTATGTTCTTATTAAAAGAATTTATCAAAATGATATACATCCCAAACCCTAAACCATAAACCCTATCTGTAAACACTAAGAATTTTAAAATACCTTTTTGTACCTTTTTTAATTGTTTATTAAAATCATTTAATAAAGTGTTATAACCATACACCCTAAACTCTAAGCATTTTATAACATATTAAAAAGAGTTTTGTAACTTTTATTTAAGTCTTTATTAAAAGAATTTACTAAATTGTTATAAACCCTAAACCATACACCCTAAAACATAAACCTCGAAACCTACACTCTAAACCCTAAACCCCAAGCCCTAAACCCTAAACCATAAACCCTAAGAATTTTATAACAGTCTAACAAGAACTTTGTGACTTTTATTTAAGTGTTTATTAAAATAATTTACTAAAGTTTTATAAAACCTAAACCATAAACACAAAACCCTAAACCCTAAACACAAAAACATAAACCCTAAACCTCAAAATGTAAACTATAAACCCCAAACCCCAAACCTAAACCTTAAACATTCAATGGCATTTTAACAATATTTTTGTAAATCTTTTTGAAGTCCTGATTAAAAGCATTTACTAAAATGTTATAAACCCTAAATCCTAAACCCCAAGTCCTAAACCCTAAACCATAAACCTTAAGAATTTTATAACATTTTAAAATAATTTTGTAGCTTTTATTTATGTTTTTGTTAAACGATACTACTAAATTGTTATAAACCCTAAACCATAAACACAAAACCCTAAACCCTAAACACAAAAACATAAACCCTAAACCCCAAAATCTAAACCCTAAACCCTAAACCCCAAACCTCAAACCAAAATCCTTAAACTGTAAACCCTAAACCCTAAACTCTAAACCATAAACCCTAAACCCTAAACACTAAACCCTAATAATTTTAAAACATTTTAAAAAACATATTGTAACTTCTATTTAAATGTTTACTATAATCAATTACTAATGTGTTATAAACCCTAAACCTGAAACTCTAAACACCAAACCACAAACCATAAACCCTAAAGCCTAAACCATGGGCATTTTATAGAATTCTAAATCCTAAATCCTAAATCCTAAGAATTTTATAACATTTTAACAAGTGTTTTGTAACATTTTTTTATGTTCTTATTAAAAGAATTTATCAAAGTTTTATAAATCCCAAACTCTAAACCATAAGTTTTATCCCTAAACACTAATAATTTTATAACATTTTAAAATAATTTTTTGTAACTTTATTAAGTGTTTATTAAAAGAATTTAATAAATTATTATAACCCTAAACCCTAAACACTAAGAAATTTATAACATTTTAACAAGAGTTTTGTAACTTTTATTTGAGTGTTTGTTAAAATAATTTACTAAAATGTTATAAAGCCTAAAGCCTAAACCCAAAACCCCAAACCCTAAAACATAAAACCTAAGGATTTTATGACCTACTAAAAATAATTTTGTAACTTTTATTTAAGTGTTTATGAAAATAATTTACTAAGATGTTATAAAACCTAAACCCTAAACCCTAAAAAATAAACCCTAAACCCTATAAATTGAACCATAAACCCCAAGCATTATATAACATTTTGAAGTGTTTATTAAAATAATTTACTAAACTGTTATAAACCCTAAACCATAAACACAAAACACTAAACCTTAAACATGAAAACATAAACCCTAAACCCCAAAATGTAAATTGTAAACATTAAACCCCAAACCCAAAATGTAAACCCTAAACATTCAACGACATTTTAACAAGATTAACTTTTTTGAAAGTGTTTATTAAAAGAATTTACTAAAATTTTATAAACCCTAAATACTAAACCCCAAGCCCTAAACCCTAAACCATAAACCCTAAGAATTTTATAACACTTTAAGAATAATTTTGTAACTTCTATTTATAAGTTATTAATAAATTTAATAAAGTGTTATAGAACCTAAAACATAAACACAAAACCCTAAACACTAAACAAAAAACATAAACCCTAAACCCTAACCATTTTATAACGTTTTAAAAAAATTGTAACTTTTATTTAAGTGTTTATTAAAAGCACTTACCAAAATGTTGTAGACCATAAGCACTAAACCCTAAACCTAAGCCAGAAACCCCAAACCTTAAACCCTAAACGCTAAACCCCTAACATTTTTAAGTGCTTCTTAAAATCACTTAATGAGTTTTATAAACCATAAACCCTAAACCTAAACCCCAAATGCTAAAGCCTAAAGCCTATAAACTAAACCCTAAACCATATGCATTTTATAACATTTTAAAAAGTGTTTCGTAGCTTTTATTTAAGTGTTTATTAAAAGAATTTACTAAATTGTTATAAACGTTAAACCATTTACCCTAAAACCTAATCCACAAAACATAAACCCTAAACCGTGAACCTGAAGCCCTAAACCCTAAGAATTTTATAACAGTTTAAGAAGAATTTTGTAACTTTTATCTAAGTGTTTATTAAAAGAATTTACTAAAGTGTTATAAACCCTAAACCAGAAACACAAAACCTGAAACCCTAAACACAAAAACATAAACCCTAAATGCCAAAACCTAAAACCCTAAACCCCAAACCTGAAACCTTAACCATTTTATAACGTTTTAAAAGTATAAACACAAGTGTTATAAACCTTAAACCATAAAAACAAAACCCTAAACCCTAAACACTAAACCCTAAACCTAAACCTAAAACCCTAAACCTAAAACCCTAAACCCTAAACCCCAAACCCCAAACCTAAACCATAATCCATGAGCATTTTATAGAATTTTAGATCTTAATCCCTAAAGCCTAAGCATTTTATCACATTTTAACAAGCATTTTGTAACATTTTTTTATGTTCTTATTAAAAGAAATATTGAAGTGTTATCAATCCCAATCCTCATAAACCCTATCCCTAAACACTAAGAATTTTATAATGTTTTAAGATACATTTTATAGCATTTTTAAAAACCATAAACCCTAAACCCTAAATCCAAAGCATTTTATAACATTTTAACAAGAGTTTTGTAACTTTTATTTAAGTTTTTATTAAAATAATTTACTAGTTTTATTAAACCCTAAACCCTAAACACTAAACACTAAACCCAAATCCCCAAACCCCAAACCCTAAATCCTAAAACCTAGGCATTTTATGATCTGTTAAAAATAATTATGTAACTTTTATTTAAGTGTTTATTAAAATAATTTACTAAGGTGTTGTAAAAACCTAAACCCTAAACCGTAAACCATAAACCCCAAACCCTAAACTCTAAACCCTAATCATTTAATAACAATTTTAAAAGGTGTTTTGTAACCTTTCTTTAAGTGTTTATTAAAAGCACTTAATAAAGTTCTATGTACTCTAAACCCTAAACCCTAAACCCTAAACCCCAAACCCAAACCCATAAATCCCTAAATAATAAAACCTAAAACCCTATAAACTAAACCCTAAATTGTGGGCATCTTATAACATTTTTAAAAGCGTTGTGTAACTTTTATTTAAGTGTTTATTAAAACAATTAACTAAATTGTTATAAATCTTAAACCATATACCCTAAAACCTAAACCCCAAAACCTAAACCCTAAACCCTAAACTCCAAGCCCTAAACCATAAACCATAAACTCTAAGAATATTATAACAGTTTAAGAAGAATTTTGTAACTTTTATTCAATTGTTTATTCATAGTATTTACTAAAGTTCTATAAACCCTAAGCCATAAATACAAAACCCTCAACCCTAAACAGAAAAACATAAACCCTAAACCCCAAAACCTAAACCCTAAACCCTAAACACCAAATCCCAAACCCTAACCCATATACCATAAACCCTAAACCCTAACCTTTTTATAACATTTAAAAATTGTTTTGTAACTTTTATTTAAGTGTTTATTAAAAGCATTTACCAAAATTTTGTAGACCTTAAACACTTAACCCTAATCCTAAACCCAAAATCCTAAACTTTAAACCCTAAACCCTAAATCCCAAACCATGAACCCTAAAACCTAATCACTTTGTAACATTTTAATAATTATTTTGAAACTTTTATTTAAGTTTTTAATAAAATAATTTAATAAAGTCTTATAAAGCCTAAAACCTAGACTCTAATCCCCAAACTGTAAACCCTAAACCATAAACCGTAAACCCTAAACCTTAAACCCTAAACCCCAAATCGTGAACATTAAACGGTAAACCGTAGGCATTTTATAACAATTTAAAAAGTGTTTTGTAATTTTTATTCGAGTGTGTATTAAAAGAATTTACTAAAGTGTTAAAAACCGTGAACACTAAATTGTAAACCACAAACCATAAACCTGAAACCCTAAACCCTAAACCCTAAAACCTAATCCCTAAACACTAAACTCTAAACCTGAAACCCTAAACCCTAAAACCTAAACTCTAAACCCTAATAATTTTATAGAATTTTAAAAATAATATTGTTAAGTGTTTATTAAAATCATTTAGTAAAGTGTTATAAACCCTAAACCCTAAACTCTAAACACCAAACCCCAAACCCTAAACTCTAAGCATTTTATAGCATCTTAAAAAATCTTCTAACTTTTGTTTAAGTGTTTACTAAGAGGATTTATTAAATTCTTATAAACCCTAGACTCTCAACCCTAAACCCTAAGCAATTTATAACATTTTAAAATGTCCTTTTTAACCTTTATTTGAGTGTTTATTATAAGAATTTAATAAAGTCCTATAAACCCTAAACGCTAAGCATTTTATAGCATTCTAAAAAGTCTTATGTAACTTTTACTTAAGTTTTTATCAAAATAATTTACTAAGGTGCTATAAACCGTAAACCATAAAAGCTAAACCCTAAACTATAAACCCTAAACCGAAAAACCTAAACCCTAGACGCTAAACCCTAAGCCTTTTATAACATTTGAAAAAGTGCTTTGTAACTTTTATTTATGTGTTTATTAAAACAATTTACTAAAGAGTTAGAAACCTTAAACCTTAAACACTAAATCCCAAACCCTAAACCCTATACCTTATACACTAAAACCTAAACCCTAAGCATTTCATAACATTTTAAAAATTATTTTGTAAATTTAAACTCTAATCCCTAAAACCTAAACCCTAATTAATTTATAACATTTTAAGGAGTGTTTTGCAACTTTTATTTAAGTGTAACTTTTATTTTATAAACCTTAAACAATAAACCTAAAATCCTAAACCCCAAACCCTGAGACACTAAAACCTAAACCCTAATCATTTTATAACATTTTAAAAAGTATTTTAAACTATTATTTAAGTGTTTATTAAAATAATTTACTAAAGTGTTATAAATCCTAAACCCTAAACCCTAAACCCTAAATGTTGTTTTTTTTTTATATTTTAAAAAGCGTTTTGTAACATTAGTGTTCTAAATCATAAACCATAAACCATAAACCATAAACCCTAAAACCTAAACCCTTAACCTAAAACCCTAAATCCCAAACAATAAACCCCAAACAATAAACCCTAAACACTAAGAATTTTATAACATTTTAGAAAGGGTTCTGTAACTTTTATTTAAGTGTTTATTAAAAGAATTTACCAAAGTGTTATAAAACCTAAACCCCAAACCAAAAACCCCAAACCCAATATCCTAACATTTAAAGCCTAAACTATCAACCCTAAAATCATTTACTAAGGTCTCATAAACCCTAAACCCTAAACCCTAAAGCTTGAAAGCATTTACTAAGGTCTTATAAGATATAAATCCTAAACCCCAAAACCTAAACCCTAATCCCTAAACCCCAAACCCTAAAACCTTAGGATTTTATAACATTTTAGAAACTGTTTTGTAACTTGTATTTAGGTTTTTACTAAAACCATTTACTAAAGTTCTATAAACCGAAACCCATAATCCCTAAACCATTAACCTTAAACACCAAACCCTAAACACTAAAAACCCTGAAAAATCCATAAAACATAAAAACCTCTAAAGCCTAAAAAACCATAAACCCTAAACCATAAAAGCCCTAAACCCTAAAAAACCCTAAACCCAAAAACCCCAAAAAACCCCAAACCCTAAAAACCGTGTTTTAACTTTTTTGTAAGTGTTTATTAAAAGAATTTATTAAAGCATGATAAACCATAAACCCTAAATCCTAATATCCACAACGGCAACCTAAACCCTAAACCATTAGCACTTTATAACATTTTAAACCCTAAACCCTAAACCCTAATTATTTTATAACATTTTAAGAAGCATTTGTAACTCTTTTTTTTAAGTGTTTATTTAAAGAATTTACTAAATTGTTATAAACCCTAAACCCTAATCATTTTATTACAATTTAGCAAGCTTTTTGTAACATTTTAAAACACTAAACATTTTATAACATATTAATAAGTGTTTTGTAACTTTTTTTAAGTGCTTATTAAAAGCATTTACTAAAGTGTTATAATCCCTAAAACCTACACCCTAAGAAGAATTTTATAAAATTTTACAAAGAAGTTTTGTAACTTTTTTAAAAAGTAGTTTATTGTAAAGAAATTTACTAAATGTGGTCCCTGCAAACCTAAACCCTAAAGCATTTTAAAACTTTTAGAAGTGTTTTGCTAACTTTTTTCTAAGTGTTTATTAAAAAGGATTTACTAAATTTTTATAAACGCATAAACCCCTAAACTCGTACACCCGTAAGCATTTAGTAACACTTTAAACTTTAAACGTGGAGCAATTCTGTAACATTTTAAAAAGGTGTTTTGTAAATTTTTTAAGCGTTATTAAAGATAATGTTATTGAGTGTTATAGACCTAGATCGCTGGAAACCTCCTAAACACTAAAACACTAAGCATTTATAAAATTAAAAAAAAAAAATTGTAACTTTTTGTAAGTGTTTATAAAAAAAAAATTCTAAAGCCTTGTGAACCCTAAATCCTAAACCTTAAGCATTTTATGACATTTTAAACCCTAAACCTAAACCCTGAGCATTCAATGACATTTTAGCCATATTTTTGTAACTTTTTTTGAACTCTTTTTGTAACTTTTTTTGAACTCTTTATTAAACGAATTTACTAAAATGTTATAAATCCTAAATCCTAAACCGTAAGCATTTTATAACATTTTAAACCAAAAATCGCAAAGCCTAAAGCCTAAATTATAAACCCTAAGTATTTTATAACATTTTCACAAGCATTTTCTTACTTTCTTTTAAGTGTTTATTGAAAGCATTTACTAAATTGTTATAAACCCTAAATCCTAAGCATTTTATAACATTTTAACAAGTGTTTTGTAACCTTTTTTTATGTTCTTATTAAAATAATTTCTCAAAGTGTTATAAATCCCAAACTCTAAACCATAAACCCTATCCCTAAAGACTAATAATTTTATAACGTTTTAAAATACAGTTTTGTGACTTTTTTAATTGTTTATTAAAAACATTTAATGAAGTGTTATAACCCTAAACCCTAAACCCTAAGCATTTTATAACATTTTAGCAAGCGTTTTGTAACTTTTATTTAAGTTTTTATTAAAATAATTTACTAAAGTGTTATAAACCCTGAACCCTAAACCCTAAACACTAAACCCTAAACCCGAAACCCGAAACCCTAAACCTTAAAACCTAAGCGTTTTATGATCTATTAAAATTTTCGTAACTTTTATTTAAGTGTTAATTAAAAGAATCTAGTAAGGTGTTATAAAACCTAAACCCTAAACCCTAAACTGTAAACCCCAAACCCTAAACCATAAACCTTGTAAACTAAACCCTAAACCATAGGCATTTTATAACAGTTTTCAAAGAATTTTGTAACTTTTAGTTAAGTGTTTATCAAGGGAATTTACAAAATTTTTATAAATCGTAAATCATACACCCTAAAAAGTAAACCCAAAAACTTAAACCCTAAACCTAAACCCCAATCCCTAAACCCTAAACCATAAACATAAAACCCTAAACCCTAAACACAAAAACATAAACCCTAAACCCCAACAACTAAACCCTAAACCATAAACCCCAAACACCAAACCATAAGCCCTAAATCATAATGTTGTAGACCCTAAACACTAAAATTGAAATTAACCCAAAACCCCAAACCTTAAACTCTAAACCCTAAATTCCAAACCTAAACCCCTAAACCCTAATCATATTATAACATTTTAAAAAGTATTTTGAAACTCTTATTTAAGTTTTTATTAAAACAATTTACTAGATTCTTATAAACCCTAAACCCTAACCTCTAAACCCCAAACCTAAACCATAAACCCTAAACTTTAAGCCCTAAACCCCAACCATGAAAAATTAAACCCTAAACCTTGAGCATTTTATAACATTTTTCTTTTTATAATTTTTATTTAAGTTTTTATTAAAAGAATTTACTAAAGTGTTATAAACCCTCAACCCTAAACTATAAATCACAAACCATAATTACTAACCCCTAAACTCTAAAACCTAAACTTTAAACCCTAAACTGTAAACCATAAACCCTAAACTCTAAATGCTAAAACCTAATAATTTTATAACATTTTAAAACACATATGTAAGTTATATTTAAGTATTTATTAAAATCATTTACAAAAGTGTTACCAACCCTAAAACATAAACTCTAAACTCTAAACACCAAACCCCAAACCATAAACCCTAAACCCTAAACCCTAATAATTTTATAACATCAAAAAAAAATTGTAACTTTTAGTTAAGTGTTTATTAAGAGGATTTACTAAAGTATTATAAACCCTATACTCTTAACCCTAAACCCTAAGAAATTTAAAACATTTTAAAAAGTGTTTTTTAACTTTTACATAAGTGTATATTAAAAACATTTACTAAAGTTTTATAAACCCTAAACCTTAAACACTAAAGCAACAATATTTTATAACATTTTGAAAATTATTTGTAACTTTTATTTAAGTTCTTATTAAAAGAATTTCCTAAAATGTTATAAACCCTCAATCCTGAACCCTAAACCCTAAACCCTAATCCCTAAATCATAAACCCTAAGAATTTTATGAGTATCTATAATAAGGGAAGACCAGACCTAGCTATGTGAGTGTAGGAGGGAGAAAAATGTGGTACATGAGATACCCTTCTTCATAAACCTTTTTCCTTTTATTTGTTTTTCTTCATAACTCCTTGAGGCTCCATAGGATGAATGCATTATTTGTAATATCTAGCAGAGGATACCTCCTTAAGGTGGGGTGGTTAATCCCTGCACCATAAACCATAAACCCAAAACCATTAACCCTAAACCAAAAATGCTAAACCAAAAACCCTAAACGCCAAATCCTAAACACTAAACGCTAATCATTTTATAACATTTTAAAAAGTTTTTTACAACTTTCATTTAAGTGTTTATTAACACAATTACAAGGGTGTTATAAACATGAAACCATGAACCCTAAACCAAAAATATTAAAACTTAAACCCTTTTAATTTTATAAAGTGTTATAAACACTAAACCATAAACCCTAATCCGAAAGCTTAGACTACAAATGTGTAACCCTAAATGCTAGACCCTAAACCCCAAACCCTAAATTTGAAACCCTAAATTATAAACTCTAAAATTTAAACCCTAAACCCTAAACCCTAAGAATTTATAACAATTTTAAAAATGTTTTGTAACTTTTATTTAAGTGTTTACTAAAAACATTTACCGAAGTGCTATAAACCCTAAACCCTAAACTGTAAACACTAAACTCTAAGTATTTTATACCATTTTAAAAATTGTTTTGTAAATTTTATTTAAATTTTTATTAATAGAATTTACTAAAGTGTTATAATCCCTAAACCCTAAACTCTAAACCCTAAAACCTAAACTTAAAACCCTAAACCCTAAACCCTCGACATTTTATAGCATTTTAAAAACGGTTTTTTAACTTTTATTTAAGTGATTATTAAAAGAATTTACTAAAGTGTTATAAACCAAAAACCCTAAACCCTATACAATCATTTTATAACATTTTAAAAAGTGTTTTGTAACATTCATTTAAGTTTTTATTAAAATCATTTACTAAATTGTTATAAACCCTAAAATCTAAACCATAAATCCTAAACCCTAAGCATTTTATAAACCTTAAACACTCTACCCTAAACCCTAAACCCTAAACCCCAAACCCTAAACTCTACACCCTTAACCCCAAACCCTAAAGCCCAAACCCCAAACCGTAAATCGTAAATGCTAAGCGTTTTATAACATTTTAGAAAGAGTTTTTTTTAATTTTATTTAAGTGTTTATTAAAAGCTTTTACGAAAGTGTTATAAACCCTAAATTCAAAACCGTAAACCCTAAACCGTAAACCGTAAACCCCAAACCCCATACCATATAACATTTTAAAAAACGTTTTGCAACTTTTATTTAAGTGTTTATTAAAAGCATTTACTAAAGTGTTATAAAGCCTAAAGCCTCAACCCTAAAACATCATGACAAGTACAAATATCAAAATTAATTTTTTAAATACTGAACCTAGTTACATTTTCCTCAACACTCCCTCTTAACTACGAAGGTATTTATAATGGTACTTGGCCATTCTCAATTTGAACAATTTATCATAAGAAGAATCAGATTGGTAACCCATATGTATAATATCATAGTAAACAACATTGTTTCCACAGTAAAGTCTTGACTGACAACTCTATCTCTCATTATATCATACCACAATGTTGGAAACTCCAATGATTATAGACACGTTAATCATTTTTTCTTAGGGTACATACCCACCCAAGTGTTCACTGAGTATGACCTTATAGGACTATTCTTATCTTTGGTTCCTAGCCCTAAAACAATATAGTTCCTCTTTCCTACTCTCATCTTGGATGACCTACATATCCTCAAAGAGCCTCAGATGCTAGATGATTACCCAATCCTCCATTATTTCTTCCAAAGTAAATACAAGAATGTTGTGCTTAGATTTTTCTTCATGGGCTTCAACTAGACTTACGATTTTTAGTCCTAGTCTAGTGCATGACACATGAAACAGAAAAACAAAATTGTCACTCCATTTTAATAAGGGGTGATGTAATCCAAGCTCCCTCTCAATGAAGGTGGCAATGGTGGCAGTGAAGGCGAAGTAAAAGGTAGAGGAGGAGGTTGAGGAGGAGGTCAAGGAGGAGACAGAGTAGGAGGAGGCATGGAAGGAGGCACTAGTAGTGGAGGATATGGAGGCGGAGGATGAGGAGGAAGAGGGAGAGGCAGAGGTAGTGGAAGTGGCAGCGAAGGATGAGGAGGAGGAGGAGGGGGAG
>APFE031354322.1:0-10002 GCA_000404065.3 Pinus taeda | reverse complement strand
GAGGAGGAGGAGAAGGAGGAGGAGGAGGTGGTGGTGGTGGTGGTGGTGGATACAGAGGAGGAGGACACTAATGTAGTTGAGGAGGAGATCGAGGTGGAGGTGGTGGTGGAGGTAGATAAGAGGAAGGAGGTGGAAGTTGTGGTGGAGCTAAAGGAGGAGGACGAGGAGGAGGAGGTCATGTTGTTGCTGGAGGAGGTGGCGGAGGATGAGTTTTTGGATGAGGAGGCATAGGTGTTGGTGGATGAGGAGGTGGAGGTGGAGGTGGAGGACAAGGAGCAGGAGGAGGTGGAGGTTAAGGTGGTGGAGGAGGTGGAGGAAAAGGAGGAGCAGAAGGAGGAGGAGGAGGAGGTGGTGGAGAAGGAGGTGGACATGGAAATGGAGTAGGAGGAGGTGGACATGGAGATGGAGGAGGAGGTGGAGGATGAAGTACAATAGGACCAGGAGGTGGTGGAGGTTGATAAGGGGGAGGAAAAAGTGGAGCTGGAGGAGGAGAAGGAGGTGGATGAGGGGTTGTTGGTCGAGGTGGTATTGGATTAGGAGGTGGTGGAGGTATAGGTTGAGGTGGAGGAGGAAGAGGTGGAGGAGGAGGATTAAAAGGGTGTGGAGGAGGGGGATGAGGTCAAAGAGGAGGAAGGGGAGGAGGATGTGGAAGTGGAGTTGGAGGTCGAGGCGGAGGATGAGTGGAGGATGAGGTTCAGGTGGAGGAGGAGGTGAATTTGGAGGTGGAGGTTTAGCTGGAGAAGGAGGAGGAGGAAGTAGAGGAGGAGGAGGAGGTGGTGATGGAGGTGGAGGTGGAGGTGTAGGTGTATAAGGAGGATGAGGAGGAGGGGTTGGAGGAGGTGGAGGTGGAGTTGTATGTGGTGGTGGATGATGAGGAGGAGGAGGAGGAGACAAAGGTGGAAGTGGAGGAGGAGGAGGAGGAGGAGAAGGACGATTAGGAGGAGGCATGGTGGTGGTGGATGACTCAGTGGAGGAGGAGTAGGAGGAGGAGCTGGATGATTATTTGGTGGAGGGGGTAGAGGCAGAGGGGGTGGAGGAGGAGGTGGAGGCTGAGGAGGAGGTATAGGAAGAGGTGGATTTCGAGGTGGGGGAAGAGGAAATGGTGGAGGAGGAGGAGGGTGAGGTGGAGGTGGAGAAGGAGAAGGAGGAGGAGGTGGTGGTGTAGGTGGAGTTGGAGGAGGTTGTGGAAGAGGAGGAGGAGGAGGAGAAGATGGTGGAGGAGGTGGAGGTGGAGGTGGAGATATTGAAGTTAATTTAAGATTGATGTCTTATATTCAAATATTAAATTGTCACTCTCGTCTCCACTGTTGGAAATGAAAGCTACAATTTCATGAATCTAGAACATAACTCTTCACATAAATGATAACCCACTATTAAATGATAAGTAATTCATTTAGAAATATTTCCTCTATTCACAAATATAGTTGTTCAAGTACATGCAATTTCTTTTATGTTTAGATCTGATATCTTGGCCAAGAATTTGAAGCATTCATCAAGATCAAAATTTTGAGTTAATTTTTTTAAAACCTTTTTTTTATCTGTTAAACACTTATAGTTCTATTTTTATTTTTCAATGAACAATTTGTTTTGGAATTATTTGTTTCATCGAATTATCATTGATTTAAAAAGCGTTGGTTTAAATTTAATGTTTTTTCTTGAATAAGTTGCCTTATGTTCTTCTTCTTTTATGTTAACTTGAGAAACATAGGATATTAGGAATCATATATGGCTTTGTTTATTCTTTTGGTATTCCACATATTTTGCGTAATTATTATTTTTCATTATCATATAGAGTTGACATGAATATCTAATGTGTACTCATATAATATAAATAGAAAAAATATTATAGTATTATAAACTTTTGATGGAATCACTTCATTAAACATAGTAAGAAGTAAATACATTGTATAAATTGTCCTTATGAATAAGAATAAATATTTACACTGTTGGGGCCATAAGACAATTAAAACTATTTTATTATAATTAAATATTTTCATTAACGAAGAGAGGTTAAATCCATTGAATTGAAATCGATATACATGAACTTTTTCAGTGTCATGCATTTTGGGAAAAGAACTAGCTATATAAGGGTTTTCTTTAAACTCAAACAACATCAAATTTGCTTGCAGCCAAAACCAAATGAAAATGGAAACTGACATCGAAACCCTCAAAGAGGAAGAATTTGATAAGTACTTGAACACTAACGCATAGGCAGTAAAACTTGCATGAATTTTGACCCCAAAACAATGTCACAAGATAACCCAAGTTGGTCATAGACTAACCTATACACACAAGAAAGCAATTCATTTATTTGAATTGGAATCACTTCAAATTAATTAAGGAAAGAACATTATAGAACGTTTTGAGATAACTAGAGTCTAATCTTAGTAATATAGATGACATGCTTCAATTCAATGCTTTGTTATACCGGAATAACATTAGTAATGTACATATATGCTTGTATAAAGAAAAATTATATTGAGATGAGAATCAAGTTATGGTTTAATCATAGAGTAATGTATGAAGGGTAGTTCATTTTGAAGTCATTGAGAAAAGCAGAAATTACCGTGAAATACTTTGAGGAAACCATAAGCAACTTATGATACATCACAACCACAAAGTAAGAAGTAAAAACTTACAATAATATACCCAATATGCAAGAATGACTATACTATAGCAAACATAAGTGAATGTAGAGGAACCAAAGACATTGTGACGTTTTTCCAAAGGATTTCATCCATACCACATTTTACAAGGACTCTTCTTCTAAGAGCATCAGAGGGACATAAGTTTTTCACATACATGCACATAGAATCACATAATCCCAAAACATCAATGTTCTATTTCTGAAAAACCTCATTGAAAGAACTATATTCAATAGAGTAATGTGCATTCTTTCAACTACTTAGTTTTGTTGAGAATTGTATGGAACTATATTCTGATGTTGAATCCTGTGCTTGTAGATATATTTTTCATATTAATTAGATTACATTATGTTCCATTAATGATATGATGAGAGACAATGTATGATTACACTTCATATCCAATCCATACATGAAAATTCTTAAATTTTTTGAAAGCTTGAGATTTACTTTTTAGTAAGTACACACAACACATTCCAGTGTAATCATCAACATAATATTTTGTACATTTATTTTCATTATCATAATTAAAATGTATAGGAGTGCCCAAAACAAAATATATATGTCCAAATTTTCTACATGAATCAAGAGGCCTTGCTAGTGATTGTGAACAAGGAGCAAATGGCAAATGATTATCCATAGCTATAAACCCATAAAAACAAGAAAGTCGAAAATCCCACATATACTTAGTAGGGTACTCAATTAACACATTTAATGTTTGAAGTGGTTAGGTATAAAAAAAGAAACGTGTTGATTTATCATCCTCTGGGAGTTAAATCACCCTTGACAAGGAAGGGGCATGAATAAGTAAAGTGAAAAATGAGATAATATTGATGGATAGTCTATGAGCTCTCGGTAGAATAAGAAATGTTCCAATGTAAATTAGCCTAATAATTTTCCAAGTAGTAGAGAAATTTATTGGAGGTAATATTCAAGGTTTTTTCAAAAATAAAAATAAAAAATAGTTGTCAATTTTGACATCTTTTTTAATTTATTTTCTCAAATTTTATACTTTAAAATTATTTTAACTTAAAAATAATTATAACTCTCAATATTTTTATGAAAATATCATTAAAAATTTAACATTATGGATATTAGGGAGTACTAATTTTAGGCAAGGTTTATAAGCTTTAAAATAAAATTCCATCCTTGAAAGTTTTGCTACTAGATAGAACCCTTTGAGAAGAAAGAAAAAACATGTCAGTTGTGCAAAATATACAAAAGAATTAAGTGATTAAAAGAGAAGATAACATGAGACATTCTTGAATAAAACTAACATATGGGGAATAATTGACAAGGAATAAAGTTGTGGGTCATTTAATGTTTGCATGTTGTGAGGCTTTGTGACATAGTACTCATGAAAGTCCTCAATGCTAAGGGAGTAAACATTTCATGATACTTTTTTCTTTGAAATGATGAAAGACAATTTAGGATGCATAAATGTAATTATATCATAATGTAGTCAAAGAAACATTGTACTCTTATTTTATTTCATTAAATTTTTTATTCATGTCCAAGTTTATCTCACCGTCATGGCTTCTTTTGATAAGAAGGAGAACTAAGGAATTTGTCATTGTACATATATAATAAAAATATGATCATTTTTAGTGGAAGAGTTGCAATAGGAGGTGATGTAGGTGTTACCTATCCTAAACAAGGTGTAATGTTGAACAATTATATCCTTGCTAATGAAAAGTATTACCTTTCTCATTCAGTGTATATCTATTTTATTATATTTCCATTTACTTTAATGCTTTTCCTAAAATATATTTATTAATTTCTCAATAAGATAAAAAAATATATTTTTATATTGTATTACCATTCGCTTCCAAATCACATGGAAGGTGTCTTGCATATCTCACAGTCATTCAACAGGGGATTTTCGTGAATACTGAGGTTAGATAAAGCATTAATATTTGTATTATGGTTTCAATATATTTTTGTTTGTATCCTTTAAATTCCATTCCTAAAGAAATAAATGTTAATGCATTTGAGATTTGCATAAATTTGATAGAAACATATCTCATTACATATAGTGAAATTCACTGCAATTGAGCTCAACAACACCTTAGATTTCAATACAAAGCCTCAAAATTTAACGTAGAATTGATTAGACGAAATTAAAACAAAAACAAAACAGAACAAAAAATATAATAAAAAAACATATTACAAATACATATATTTATGTATATTAATATAAATATTAGTAATTAAAGAAAAATGGGAATACATAATTTACACATCTGAAATACATATAAATAAATTTGTGAAAACATATTTATGATTCCTTAATTATGTTATGCTAATAGTGTGTATACCTTATAATAGGATTTATAGAATTTTAATTTAATTATCAATAATCAATAGGTTGATGCTAGAGATTAAATAATCAATAATTAATATTTTTAATATTAGTCATTAATAGAAGGTTAGGATTTATTTAAAATTTAGTTATGATATCTATTTCTTTTCAATTTAATTAAAAAAATGGTTTCAACATTAATTTTAAATACACTATATATAGAATATTTTGACTCTAAAATGATTTACTGGTTTTATTATAACTATTGTGACCATATAATTAAATGGATTGAAAATTTCTATATCCATAAATCTATGATAAGTATCAAAATGCTAACCCCATTATACATATTGCATTAACTAGATTAAAAAATTCATAAAAGTTACCTAAACTATATATTATTTATTATTATTATTACTGGAGTTATATAATATATAAAAATATTTTTATCAGTGTAGATTCCCCCAACTATTATTATGGAAATCTTTTAATTGGAAACATTTCTTCTTACATTACCATGGCTTAGAAATACCACATTCCCAATATGATGTGTTGATATGCCATTTTAATAAATGAATTAATTTGAGATAATTTAATTAATAGATTATACCTAACTTGGATAGACATCTTATCATTGATATGTCAATATTACCATGAATATTCCAACATTTTCCATGGGGTTTAAATAGATACGATCAACCTAATAATTAAATTATAACTGCGGAAGATCTATTCTTACTATCAACATAATTATAGGAATATCTATTTTGGAGTTTTCTTCCAATCTAAGTTAGAAGAGAATAGTAACATAAATTAAGAGGGAAGCCATATAAATTAAATTGATCAAACTACAAATAAAATTCAATCCATGATAACCATAAAAATGAGTAACTCATTATTCCAATCAAATTTAATATATTAAAAAAAAACAAAAATTAGCTAAATAATAACTTTATTACAAATTATATTGTGGTTATTTATAAAAAAAATTGCATGCATATTTCAACAACAACAAAAAACCTTAGTGGAAAATTTTAGTAGAGAATTATGTCAATATTCCTATGAATATTCCAACATATTTCATGGTGTTTCGATATATTCTATGAACCTAATAATTAAGTTATAACTATGGTGATGAGCATAATTATATGCATATAACGTGTGGTCGACCGACTTATGTACGAATTGTTGGACTGCAAAAGGTGGATTATTAATTCTTATTGGAATGTTTATGTTATGTTTTCCTATTTCATAGTTATAACATTCCAAACAAATCTCCATTTCGTGTTGTTCTCTCTATTGAATGTTGCTACTAGGCAACTTAGTATGTCATCAAACCTAGAATACTTGGATGAAACTTTGTCACTATCAGTCTGCTTGGACCGTTTTTTATCTTGAACATCATTTTCTTCTATACTTCTTATCGTATTAACATGGGTTAAATCACAAGTCAAATCGATGTTCAGTTTATATTTTTTCCTATTTAGTTCAATCGAATATCCTTGGTCGTATGCCTATGATGAGCTCCTTTCTACGTTGAGCTTGTCTGGAATCCATTTTTTATGTTGTTTTTTTTTCTAAACTACCATCATTTTCTATAGTTTTGTTTCAATGAATACATATTCTCCATGTCCAAGCAACTGCAAGACATCAAACCCAATACATTATTCTAGAAATTGTTCTAATTTTCTATGCTTCTTTTCTTTTCTACCCTTTATACAATAACCTAAAAAACTTTTCATGCAATTGAGTGTAGATTCTATTTTTGTTGTGTGTCTTCTAGTTGAATACCTGGAAATATTCCATTTAGATTTATTGTATATATTTATGTCCCTGTTGGTTTCGAACTCTGTGAGTCTTTGCTTGCAATATTCTTATAGGATTATGTCAAAAGTTCTAAGAGGTCAAATTTAAATGGTTGTGTATAATTATGCTTCCATTCCTTCTTCTTGTTCAGCATCTCGTATGAGTAAAAGTATATCTCTTTGTTCTTCTCGAGCTTATGGTGGAATTGGGAATATTATATTACATTATTAACTGATCCTATATATATTTCAACAATTGTAGACTGATACAGAATCTCTTGCGGGTCTACATCTAAAGAGCTGACATATCAAACTTCAATTATTTGTATGGACAATTGAACATGCAATGAGGGAGGATTAATTTTTTTTATGTCTTGAGGTACTCTCCATCTTTTGGAAGATTTTTAAATATTTCTCAAGAACTAACTAGTGGAGTTTGTTTCATGTCTACCGAAATTAGTAAAGAGGGGAACCAAATGGACTTATTAGAATTTTCACATTCATACCAGTTCATGTTCAGCATGTCACCAACGTGTTTTTCCTAGTTGTATATTTTTCCCATCATGATCATTTGACCAATTTATTGTAGAATAGTGATTTTAATGTTAGAGACTCTCCTTATTCATGCAAAAGACTCTCTCATATTAGGAAAGATATAGAAATAAGAAAAAAAAATGAAATATCAAAAACTTGTTTTAATAATACATATATTTAACATAATAATATAAACATGAATAAATAGGAATCGAATAAATAATATTTATTATTCATATTGCAGTGAACAGTGGAAATAGGGAAAAACCATATAGATATACACAATTTAGAAATTTAGGAATTTTATAATTTTTAAATACATATAACTAAATACAGAAAAAAAACATATATATACACTTGATTAATCTTAATTGATGGAAGGAATAATAGTTAAAGTGAAATTCAGACACCAACACTAATACCTTAAAGCATCTACTAAATATACACCATCATTGTATGATCTAATGGGTGAAATGCGACTACTCGTCAAGATCATTACCATATGTTCACTCACAAAAAGTGCTTTTTGAGTCAATATCATAATCAAAATCATTACCATATGTTTGCTCATGAAAAGTTATTTATGGGTCGATATCGATAATCAAAATATCATCTCATTGATATACAATATCTATTATATTCCTTTCTTATAGGATTTAATTGGGAGTTACACTTCATTCAAATTGATCACTATGTTATGACACTTTAAGTGAATAAAAGATATAGTTTTAATGGTAGAGTTAATGTTTTAGATATTAAAATTGATGTGTATTATAAAATTTCAAGAATTACAATGTCATGATCATGAAGTGTATTAGGGATCATAGTTTCTAAAGTTCATGGTAATAGTTGTTAGAGGTTGCATTATGGAAGGGTTTTTAATTATCTAAGAGTATGAGTAATCACAGTAAATTAGCGGTTATGCGTCATACTAGTGTTTTGACATTCATCATGGTTTTTGGTTAAGGGGTACATATTGTATAAGATATTTTGGTTAGAGCGGTCAAAGATTACATTAAATAAGGGAAACAATTTTGTGGGGGTTAATATAAAGTGCAATATCTAGAAATATCTAATAATATGTTCATTATAATTAGTGAATTTATAGATACATATATTAATATATATTTTTACAGATCAAATATTATTGGGAAACCCAATGTGTGTTTCCTTATGATTTCCCAAATTGTTTAAATCCAATGACTCATGGGTTGAGTGATTCAGTAGATAAGTTTTTGATACTCCTAGAGTTTTGCAAGGCTCTTAGAAATACTGGAAAAAAAATAGTTTATCTTAAACTTTGAAATAAATATTTTATTTATATATTTATCATTTAAATTTTCCAACCTAAAAGTACTTAGAAAAAAATATAAATTAATTAATTTTTAATTATTAGTGAAAAGCATTATTAATCCATACGACCTTAATGAAGAGGATTGTTCATCTATATGATTTTATTTATTAGTTAAAAATGTTATTTTATTAGTGAATTTTTTTTTTAAGCCATATGAATTTTAATATTTTTTCTTATTTAACAACTTATCCTCAAATTTTAGTTTGACAATTTTATTATTTAGCAAACAAAATTATGTATAATGACTTTCACTAATAGTGTGAGTCACTAAGATAAAGATTGACATTTCAGATTTAAGCATTAACTTTGTACACATTCTCTTGACTGTAAAGAAAGCAATTTAAACATTGAGTTTTTAAATTTCACCATTACTTTTTAAACTTTGAAATTTTGTGTTTTTTACTGAAAAACAATTAAATAGCCAAAGTTTCTAACTTTGGAACTATCGATTTTTTACTTCAAAAGAAAATAAATATTATTTTGAAATTTAACTTTTAATTTTTCACTTTTCAATCAACTATTTCCTCTTTCTAACTTTGAAATTAGTTTTCATATCATATAGCTTTGCATCACTAGCCAAACTTACCTTTTCTTAAGGTCTTAGTTATAAGATTATCACATTCTCTTTTTCTTGTTGTTCCGTGTTCCTCCCCATATTGAAAAGAAATAGATAATTTTTGTTCTCTCCATAGTGAAAGGAGAGATAATTCTTCTTGAGTTTGATATCAACCCAGCCAAACAAGGGTTGGGGGATATAGCGAAGTTGCCAATCTTTTACCTCAAAAGCAGTTTTTTAAATTTAACTTTTAATTTTTTACTTTGCTTTCTTTAAAATTTAAATACAAATTATTTTGGTGTGTATTTTTTTAATTTAACAGGTGGTCTTTTTTTGACTGAATGTAATTTATATTGTATTTTTAATTTTAAATTTAACCTTTAATTTCTTACTTTCTTGTCTTTAAATTTTAAAGTTAAATTACTTTGGTTTGTATTTGTTTTAATTCAACGGGTGGATTTTTTTACGCAATGTGATTTATACTTTGTTTCTAAATTTAATTTATCTTTTTCTTTTTCACGATGTACTTTCTAATTTTAGGTAACTTGTTGCTTTTAGGGGCTGTCTTCTTCAGTTCGAGCCAGGGATCAAAATTGAACACATTAGAGCCCTTCAAAGGGTTTCTGCCACTTCAGAGAAGTAGTGAGAAAATTTTACGAGTCAAAAAAAATTTAAAAATTGATTTTTGTCATTTAAAAAAATGGAATAATATCTTAAATTGTTTTAAGAAGGGCTGTCAAATTGTCAACCTTTTTTTAAATTTCATTTTTTCTCAAATTAGAATTTTAAGAATGTTGAATTTGTAAATT
>APFE031354316.1:7537-19186 GCA_000404065.3 Pinus taeda | reverse complement strand
TCTCATTCCTCAACTTGTCCTGAAGATGAACCGCACTAGTTGGTTCGAAACGCATCGACAAATGACAGATCTTATGATTTACGCTGAAAAATCTCTCATAAACCTGATATGGATCACAAAAGCCTCAAATCAACTACTAATATTTTGTTTTATTTTCTTTTCATTTGACTTTTTCTTGTTGATTTTTTTTTCTTTTTTTCTTCTATTATTTCCATTTTCAAGAATTATAGTTTCTCTCCATATTTTTAATTTAAATTTACTTCATATTATATTAAAAATATATTTTAATAAATTTAATTATATATACATAAAAATACACAGAAAAAAATAAATAAATAAATAAAGAATATTAAAGTGTATATATATGTGTTGATATAAACAATATTAATTAATTATATTTTCTTATGGAGTTGTTTTAAGTGACATTAAGCTGAAAAAAAATTGAGGTGAAATCTTGATTTGTGTTATTTAAACTGGGTTTTTCACTGTATATATGGATTTAGCACCTTGAAAAACCCCTAGGGCACTTCCATTGCACATAGGTTACCATCAAACTTGTGATTTCAATAAATTCCCCCAAGATTTTAAAAAAGATAGTCCTAGAAAAACTTCCAAAAAATCAACAACTGGTTTTTTTTTATTTTCTGTGATAGCATTCAACAATACAATATTTTATTATTTGTTTATTTTTGTGATAAAATTTTTTACCTTATTATTTTTAGTTTATTAAATTATATTTATTAAGTAGCAATATTACCTACTATATAACCCTAATTAAAATTATGTTCTAATGCATTATTTTTAATTATCCTATTAAAGCATCTAAATATATATAAACAGCTTTACTATTTAGAAGTTAATTTTAAACTAAAACATTAACCATAGAAATCTAAAAAGTCATCCACGTATGTTGGCGTCAGTGGGAGCGACACAATGGAAAGACATATATTAAAAGGAAGAAACCTCTATAGATAGGCAAGCAAATATAAAGCTCACTAGTGACGAAGGCACTAACCACCATGACCATCATGTACCATCAGATTTGATATTAAAAGAACAAAACCAAAACCAAACTATTGATATTTAAATAAAAAGTATATTACAGTGTTTTATATAGTAATTGAAAAGAAATTTGTGATTTGCAAATATTAAAATAAATCACTTACATTGGTGGTTGACACTACAACTAAAACATTAACTAATTGTAAGATTGTTTTCCTAAAGATAATTTTTATTACTTTTAATAAAATTCATTTAATAAAAATAATTTATTTAATTATAGAAATTTAAATTATTAAAATTTTGAAACTCATTTTGAAAAGGAAACTTCGCCTTGTCTATAGATGAACCAAAAAATAGTCTTTGTGCAATTGGATAAGAAAGGGTTCATAGAAGTCCTATTTAAAGAGAGCGAAATAAGGGACAAAAAGCCCACTCAGTTGATTCCAAAATCCAACAAAAAAAACATAACAAAAACATAAAAGATAAACCCAATCAACTCCAAAAATGTGAATTTGCAATCTTGCATCTCAAAATTGCAAGGCAGACGTGTACTGAAAAAAATACACATAAGTAATTGCTATTCGCTATATCTTATTGAAATGCACTTCTAAGTACTAAAATAAGTACTAAAATAATATGTTAGAATTCAGATTTTACAGAGTGATGTAACAATATAACTAATTGCTCAAGCAAGCAAGAAAGAGATCCGTCTGTTCAATCATCACTTGTAACCTTTGTAAGGAAGTGGCACATTGCTGGGATAGCACCACCGGCTCATCTGCAGCGTCCTAATAAAGAGGAGGATGAATTCCAAGCATAGCTGTTTCAAGCAAAAGTGGTTTGAAACATCAATATTTAGTTAATCCTTCAATTCAAAATTTTTAACCACCACGAATGTGTATTGTATGCATTCTACATAAAACTATAATTACTTCCAATGAAGAGGAAGACTTGAATGTCACAAGTACTATGGGCTTTGAACATCTCAATCTTATTTTCAAGCATAGTCTTAAATCGTATTATATGCATTCTACATAAAACTATAATTGCTTCCAATGAAAGAGGAAGGCTTGAATGAAACAAGTTCTATGGGCTTTGAACATCTCTACTTTATTTTCAAGAATAGACTTAAATCATATTATATGCTTTCTACATAAAACTATAATTGCTTCCAATGAAAGAGAAAGACTTGAATGTAACAAGTACTATGGGCTTTGAACATCTCTATCTTATTTTCAAGAATAGACTTGTCTTTATCAAATGAGGGCCAAAAAAGCAGCAGATCCCATCTGGAATAGTAAGTATTTGGAAAAATCTGGAGTTTGGTACTAAGTTCAACTGAGACCTGTAGACTTAAATCTAGAAAAATGCAATCTTCTGAAGCAAAAGGTCCAACATTTCCTACAAGACTCTGTATAAGCCTGGAAATCCCAACATTTTGCTAAGTCACGTTAAAATGATCAAACCCAAAGTTGTAGTAGCTTTCCAGCCCGGCAGTGTCAATAACTCCCACATGACACATCTGTAACAGAGAGATGGGTTTAATTGTCTTTCCATATTCGGGCCTACAATGACGCAAAAGATAAGGATATTTAAACACAGGTATCGAAATAGGTGACATGGAAACAATTATGTCAGTAGGAACAAGATACAAGCCCAATAGGTAATCAATATGCACCCACCAGAAGAGAAATAAATGCTGTATAGGCTGAGATATATAGCATCTATTACTCTACTCCTATTCCACATTGTATATTCCAGCCTATATTATGAAGGTATATATTCATTGCCCAATATTAATACATAGTTTGGGAGTCTGAAATTCCAAAGCAAAAACAGGGATACTCTGAAAAGAATTCATAAAACCAACAAGCAAACAATTTCTGGGAAGCTCACTGCATTCCGTCCAGGTAGACATGAGCTGTGCCATTGAGAGCACCCGATAAAGAGGTAATGTTCAGCACCCAACCTTTGGAACTGTTATCATATCCCTGGAATTTCTGCATAAAGATAATTCTAGCATCATAAAGGCAAAACTTGTCAACTTTCCAGCATTGCTACCCACGGGAAAGCAAATTTAGGCTGAATAACGAGACTGGATTACTTGTTCAGTAAGCATATTGTGCAGGACCCTGACAACTTGAACACTTGATGATTCTCGTCCCATTCAGGATAATAGCCTGTAAAATTTCAAACTGAAGCAATGAATGCTTCTAGTTTCAACCAAGATATCCCAATCATCTCACTGCTTGCCACTACGCCACACACCTGTGGGGCCTTCGGGAAATTTAAAATGAATATAGCATATTTAGAAAGTAAAAAAAGAGAGCGTGAGAGAGCAGGACATCCTATACTTGTTCCAGGCAGAGTTAGAAACAAAATTCAACAAATTGTGGAAAATAAATAAAATAGTATTTGAACTCACCTTATTTTATGTATTGGTGGCAGAAAATAGAACACAGAATTTAAACTGCATAGCAGAAACCCAAACAAGTCAAATCATAACCTTCTTGCCTTCAAAAAAGCTTGACAGATCAAAGCATTTAGATCATAAATCAATGAGTTACACGTCAAGATGAAACTTGTAAACAGAGCATCAAATATAGAATGAATTACACACAATGACAAAGATTCGAATACAGCATTGTCTACCTCATTTTACCATACAATATATATAACGATCTTAATGTTTAAAAACCCATAACGGCAAAAGAAAGCCATTGAATCATGAATCAGAACAAGAACAAATTCAGAGTCATAAATGATCAAATACGATACTGCTTTAAGAGATAAAGCCAGATCGCTTGAAAGGGGTTATTGAACTCCAGTTCCAGAAAGATGGAGCTTGTCTAAGAACCTTGACAGCGTAAATGGGAGGAAAACATACTAATCTTGAAAACCAGGGATTTTAAAGGGTGAAGGCGACACCTAAACCCCATCTCAAGTCAGGGTAAGCATGGAGAGACCAAAGCATCAAATTTTCTGAATAAAATTGTTGATCGGACCTAACCATTGAGGTTTCGACCAGTGATTTGCATATTTCTGAATAGAACGAAAATACCCACTAAGAAAGGGGGAGAAACTATGAATCCACAACTTCTCTGAAAATATTTATGTCCAAACCCAGGTTTGGACCTTGCAAGCGCCACATTAAAACAACTATGAAACCCTTAAAAAAACATACAGCCCTGGTGACATATCAAGAGCGAATTCGGGCCAAGTCCCAGAACCCCTGACACAGCAAAGACGAAATAAAAGTAAAGTACTCACCTCAGAAAGGTCCGGCCTAGTATCAAAGCCTGGGTCATGAGAAAAAGAACGAGTTTCACTCAGATCATAACATTGTAAACACAAACCATGATTGTGGCTGTTGAAAATAAAAATACATCGAACCCACTTTTGAAAATACATCATCTATCCAATCTGTAGAACAATGGAAGTAAAACCCTGTGGTGAAGAAAATAAAATTCCGGCATAACCATTTTGTGTGGGGGAGGTTGGCATTTTGTCCAAAACCGTGAACACTTTTCATTTACAATAACATATCTTCTGATAGTGAAGGTTCCAGATCAGATGAGCATAGTGTTTACCTGTAACAACCCAGATGACCAGGATAGCATTTCCCTGTAACAGCACAGACGAGCATTTACCTGTAACAATGTAGATGATCACATTTACCTGTAACAGCACAAACCAGGATAGCATTTCCCTGTAACAACATAGATGAGCATTTACCTGTAACAATGTAGACGATCATCATAACATTTACCTGTAACAGCACAAACGAGGGT
Organism: Pinus taeda; assembly: GCA_000404065.3. Classification (NCBI taxonomy): domain Eukaryota; kingdom Viridiplantae; phylum Streptophyta; class Pinopsida; order Pinales; family Pinaceae; genus Pinus; species Pinus taeda. Next base: position 14,393 of record APFE031354316.1, on the reverse strand, counting down.
TCTCCAAGGAAGGAAGCGTGGTCGAGAAGGTGAAGGCTGCGAGGGTGAGGATGTGAATGCCATGAAGCGTGGTCAAGAAGGTGAAGGCTGCGAGGGTGAGGAGGTGAATGCCATGAAGGTTCGAGGGTGAGAGGGTGAATGCCATGAAGGTGGAGGAGGTGAAGGCGGTGGAGATTAAGGTGGCGATGGCCGAGGTCACACGCATACTCAACAGATGTCATCTCAGTCATTAAAAATTTGCGGACTTGCAGGTGCAGAGAGTGTGGCCAACCTAACACAAGGCCCGTAACTCATTAAAAATTTGCGGACTTGCAGGCGCAGAGAGTGTGGCCAACCTAACACAAGGCATAACAGGAAGAGTGGGAAAAAATTTATGGAATTGAATTCTCCGCCAGGTGTCAGCATGAAAACAGTCTGCCAGGTGTCAACGTGACAATGAAAGGGACGACGAAAGTCCCTTTCAAAGGAAAGGCCTATCGGCCTAATTAAATGACATCGCAATGTCACATCAATGACCACTGACTCCACCAAAGTCCAATAGAGTAATAACGAACAATTATTTTATAAACTTTGGCTAGAGTAATCACATGGCCGTCATCAATTCGTCCGTAAGGACCAAGTATAAAAATAAGCAGTTATTTATAATGCGATTTTTTGAAAACCTTTGTGGTGGGTTTTTCTGGTCAAAATCCGGCAGCAATTTATTAGAATCGTAAGTTTGATAGCTAGTTTCTGCACAATCAAAGCGTCCCAGGAGTTTTTCACGGTGCTGAATCCAAATATGCAGTTAAAAAACCATTTTAACTGCAACAAATCAAGATTCAACCTCAATTTCTTCCGCCGGATTCCGTCACCAAAATCTCCAAAAAGTCGCATTATAGACAACTCCTAAAAATAATGAGAATAACACGAACGATTCAGATTAATGCAATAATTAAGAAGTGCTACTAAGGGTATTTAGGTTGATAGATGTTGGTAGAGTAACTTTTTTCAGTTTAAATATTTGTATAAAAATTATAAATAAATAAATATATAGTTTTAGTAGATATATTTTTAAATCACATTTATTTTATATAATTATAAAATTATTAAATAACATAATGTAAATGTAAATTAAAATGATAAATTAAAAAAAATAAAAGTAGTTCAGTTTTATCAACTATATTTATTAATGTAATTATAATGATAATAATAAATTACTAATAAACAATTGTTATATAGTAGCTATTATATGTTGTTTAGTTTTAATATAGTTAAATAAAGTAAAAGTACTAAATTCGTGTTAGTGTTAGGTTTAGAATCTAGCTAATTTAGGTTTTATTGATTGGTAAATTTGGTTATTTTGTTAATAGCTACATTATGGTGGTGGAGAATCCAATCCTATCCATCGATAATAATGCCTTATTATACTAGTAATATATTTATTGTGAAGGTTGTCTAGAAAGATTTACATTTTAGGCCTAAAGTATAGATAAATATATTTTAAATGGTAGTTGTTCTTGCGAGTTATATCTATGAAACAAAGATTGAATATATTCCTTATATATATATTCTAAAATTGGAGTTGATTTATTTACTAAGTTATTTCTTATTTGAATTGAAAATTATTTTAATTTATTATCAACAATTTTATACTTTGTTATTAATATTAAGTAAAATCACAACTCTTTTTACTATAGGTAAAATTATTTATTAAAATGATTTTTTTAAGTGTCCAACTACTTGTAATATATATTAAATAAAAATTTATTATTTGAATCAATTTTCATTTAATTATTGATGAGTTTATGAATATAGTTATTTATTTCAACTAATAAAACAGGCAGGTACCAATATTTATTAATATTGAACTTGTTAATTAATAATATTTATTATAAAAGTAATTTGAATATTAGAAAATAGTTAAGTAATGTTTTAGTTAATTAATGGTTGATAAGATTTTATTTTGTTACTATATGAAATTGAAAAATTAATTGTCTAGCTAAGACTTGCATAAATTTTGGTGGGTAGCTATCACTAAAAAGTCTTATTTATCTTTGCATATTGATCTTATCTATTTTTATACCAATATTTGATTGAATTATGATAAGTGATAATTGATGATATTTAAGTGAACATGAATATGAGCTATTTGCAAGAATTTTAATATGGCGATTTTAATTTTAATCCTAAAATGATGAGATAAATATTGCAACTGTATCTAAAATTATCACACAGATATAAATTAATTACCTATATAACATTATGTTAAACAAAATGACACTTGAATCAATCATATTATAGATAAATAGAATCTACAATTTTCTTTTTATTATCAAACACAACGCAATAGTTAATGAAAATAAAACTGTTAATTAAATAAAAATGCCGCACACCTCTACAACATTTACTATAGTTGTGGGATGCATTGATTGCCTCTCTACTTGGTGGAAAGTTTCAGATTGAAATCCCTAAAATTTTGCTGACTCCATTTCCTGTCACGGGATTTATTCACGGTATTCCAGAAAAAGTTTGTTTACAGCTCATCCCTTCCACACGATGTTGCAGCCCAACTCTGTCTAAAGCTCTCTTCATTCCTGTAAATAATCGAATTCATGAATCCATTCTTTGTCTTCTTCGTTATTGTAGTCTTCTTCCATTGCTCTGTACAAGTCTTCTGATGTAAAATCTGTTGAACAGACGAACGGAGAAGGGAGCAGACTACAGTAATGGGACCACTGCTTGTTCGAAAAAAATGAACTGTCGGCTAAATTAGCTGCATCTCCCCCAGAATGATCGTAATGAGGAGATTGCTGGTCACCTAAATTCGACATAGAAGACAGAGAATCTGTAGCTGCTGTTTCGACGGGATTATCAGCTAATGCCAAATCAATACGCTCGGATTCTTCGTCTCCGATGGAATCGTTCACAAGTACGTCGAGCCATGAGGATTTCCAGGTTTCTTGAACATTCCATAATTTGAAGGCTTGATCTGATATATGATTACTGGAGCCCTCATCGTTATAGCCATTTGCTCTTACAATTCCAGAGTGTCGCACGGCTGTTTTTCTTTTAACGGCAGTGGCTTTGAACACAGGATTTTGAACAGGAACAGGAGATTTTGATCTTGTTCTTCGATTTTCTGGAATCCTGAGTTGAGATTTGTTCATTGACATGCACAGCTTCTTGCCCATATGAGTGTTCCAGTAATTCTTGATTTCGTTGTCTGTTCGACCAGGCAGTCGTCCTGCTATCAGAGACCACCTGCACATACATTGTATAGTTGAGATTAATTCAATGGCAGATTTCGAAACTATTTCAAAACCTAAGAAAACCGAAAGTGTCATGTGCACTGATTTTCTACATCTCGATTGCCAAGAAGACGATGCAACCGAATAATGAGCTCCTCCTCGTCGGGAGAAATGTTACCACGTTTAATGTCAGGGCGAAGATAGTTCAGCCAACGCAACCTGCAACTCTTTCCACATCGCTTAAGACCTGCAAAACAAAACCTACCCGCTCATTTAGCCTCTCAATGCGCATTTTGTTTGCAATAAAAATTGCAATTAGAATTTTACTGAAACTCACCTGCTTTTTAAGGGATATTTTTCCATCCATCGGTGCCATGAATTCGAATGTATTCAGAGAGAATCATATCCTCCATGGCGGACCAAGCGCCGCGGCTAAGACCTTCTTTTGAACAGCAAGGGGATCTAACCATCTTCGATATTCTTTTGTAACCCGTTAAGGCTAACTGAAGACAGGTGATGATCTCCTCTAACACGGGATTGGCCTCCTCGCTTCTCTTTGGAAAGGCCGATGGGCATATTTACAGAGAAGCCAATGCCGCAATCAGCGAGCCTCGTGCCTCTTTCTGTTTATGGTTATAGAAATTTGAATTTTGTTTGGGCGGTATTTTAAATTCGAACTCAAAATTCAAATTCAAATTCGTCTGCTATTAAATGAGTACGGTGAACCTCATTAAGTCCTCAAACCGGAGGGAGGCTGCGGGTGGCTGCGGCCAGGGTAGCCGGGGTTTCGATGGGCAGCCGAAGAGGGATGCCGGAGACAGATGCATGGTTCGATGATGAATGATGTATGGTCGATGATGCTCTGTGAGACTCTATACCCTCCATAGCATTAACTTTGCTATGGAGGTGGAAATAGCAATTGCCGTGAGGGATGGGTCTGTCGTCCCGGGGCAACCAATGCATCACGGAACCAGCAGCACCCAAAAAGCATCCGGAGAAGCAGCCCTAGCACTCGGGAAATAATGAAAGTAATGGAAAAGAGAGTCTTGATCTCTTTCTGCACGTCGTAGCGGCTTCGATCAATTGACCGTGAACTTCTCTTATTGGAGGATTCGACCTCTCGCTCAGGAAGAGAAAGAATGAGGGCCTCTGAAGAAAATCCTCTCGTACCTACCTGGCAAACTAGGGACGCGACCAAGCGAATCGGTACATACAATACCAGGGGAGCGGATCAGTCTCATAAATGGCTAAGACTTCGCATCCGCATATCCAGCGGGGTAGCTCGCTACAGGTGATTAGTCTCAGATCCGATCACTCGCATAAACAACAGAGATAACTTGCCCATCAGCGTAATGACTTGCAGATCTTGCTGTGATAACCCGCTTAAACACTGATAATTCGCATATTCGATAGTGATAAGTCGCAGATCAGCTGATAATTCGCATATCCTATGATAATTCGCGTATCAGATTATAAGCCGCGTACCCCACGATGATAATTCGTGTAACTCCTGTGAGAGCTCGCATAACGAGAATTAATCTGCATATTACGCCGCGATTACTAATATATCCAGCTGAAATACTCGCATAAACGGTAAAAACAAGTCGGATATCAGTGTAATGATAGGCATATCATACACTGATAACTGCGTATCACTGAATAACGCGCCTATCTTGTGGGGATAAGTGGCATATCAGCTTAGTAATGCGAATATTTTGCGGTTATGATTCGCGTATCGAATATTACGGGCGAATCCACGGTGATAATTCACTTTTCAAACGATAACTCGCGTAACCACTGGTGATAACCAGTGGAATATTTTGTTGAATCAGGTGATAATTCGCGTACATAGTGATAATGGCATATCCTAGGCGGTTAACTCGCGGCGATAATTGCATATTTGAGACGATAATGCGCGTATTCGACTGAATTTGATGGCATAACCGAGAAGTCGTATATGCCGCGAGATATAACCCACATATCCAGTTCTGCGCGACCTTAACCTGAGAAAGAAATATCGCCATGCAGGTCGAAAGGTCCTACCTCCTTCAGTTTAGGTTGAACGCCACATACCAGTCGATTCAGAATATCAGATTCTAATAAATTTGGAGGCGTGTAAACCATTATGCAGAGAGGAAAGGCGGAAGGGTTTTGGTCAAAGTTTCAGCTAACACAGCCTCCATTCACTACTGATGTTGGAGTGCCTTTGAATCTTTGTAGAATGGGAGCATAGGTAGGTTTTGCAGGTATATCTTTAAAAACTGGTGTCTCTCACCTACAATTTACCTCTTCGGAATCGACAAGTTGAACCATGGATAGGGTACCTCTCATTGTACCTGACACTGACGTATGGAAGAAAGAACGGCTTTGTGTCGATCCAGAGGCAAATTGTTTTCCTGCTGCAACAACCAAATCTAGTTGAAGGTTTTTGATATATTGTTTGGCTTTAGCGATTTTCTCTCATTATGTGATGAGACCGCCATTTTGGAACCGAGTTTGATTAACATTTTCTCTGATAAAAGATCTGAGATTTGCACAGTTATCATATCTATTATCTATTACACAGTTCTCATTCTGAAATTTCTACCAATTTTCCTGTGATGTGACTTGGCCTCTTAGAGAAGGTAATGGAGTTTCCAAGGCAATGTTGGCCTGGCCAAGGAAGATAATGGAGTTTCCAAGACAATTTTGGCCTCTTCTATAGGGTAATGGAGTTTGCAAGACAGTATTAGAATTGATGTGACTTGGCCTCTTGTAGAAGGTAATGGAGTTTCCAAGGCAGGTTTAAAAATAATTTTACACAGAGTCGTCTAAGGAGGCGGAGGAATTGTCTAGACAGCCAAAAGTGGCTGGAATCCAGGAAATTTTTTTCAAAAGATCTTGTAGAGGCAGTGTTTGAATCGTGTTTTTGATGGTGGAAAGGGATTCAACACCATCAAAAACGTCTAAGACCCCTAGAATTTTGAAATTTAACAGCTATAAATTGGATTTACAAAAATCTGTGCCTGATATTTTCTAAATATGACCAGAAATTCCATAACTTTCCAGGCAATTCCTCCGGCTAATTAGACTACAGCATTTTACACCAACTAGTGGAAATGGCCTTCATCCTCTACTATCTTGTCAAAATTAAAGTATTGTTAGTTTGCATTTGATTATATTAATATGTGATTTCTAAACCTTAATGTGAGGTAGAAATGTATAATTATTTAAATATAAATGATTTTTTATAATTATTTTTATTATAAAAATATATAAAATAAAAACTTAAAATAATTTTATATTGGTAAAGTCAAATTATTAAAATGTATAAAGTAAAAATTGAAACTAAGAAAAATATACATCATAAAGACCACCACATAAATAAAGAAGAAAACAAATAAGAGATCACCATATTCTAAGTTATTTATTTGAATCTAAAAACTGAAGTAAGAAAACAACAATATTGAAGTTAATATTGCTGCCTCTTCATCTAGGTTTCAAAATAGAGATAGAAAACCATAAAAATGAAGATATAGAGAGAATTTTTAAATTTGATAAAGTTGACTTTGTGCTTCTTACTTGGGATTTAAAAAAAATTGTTTTGATTTAAAATTTAGTTTCTTAATTGTGTCACACTGAATAAG
>APFE031354313.1:122742-142029 GCA_000404065.3 Pinus taeda | reverse complement strand
TATACCAGTAGGAAATAGATCCACATGTTTCTCCTTATCTTGTTTTCTGGCATGAGACCATCTGTCTAAAAGTAATTTCTCAAATTCTTCATCTGAAAGTTTGGTCAACTGCTTGTGGTCAAGTGAATTCCACCACCATTTGGCAGCCTCATCTATTAAAAATAACCACACTTTACCCTTCCAATCTGTCTTAAACATACGCTTTAGTTCCTTTATGAATTCTTCAATAGTCGGACCATCATCTTTTCCTGTAAAAAATTCCTTGCTAGAAGCCATGAAGGTTTGAAAAATTCCACTTACTTGGCTAAAATTTGAGAATGTCACAGTTTCGTCAATATTGCTCAGAATCCTTATTATGACCTGTTTTCAGAAATGGAACAATCATTCTGCATCTGCCCATGTGATAGAAATCCTGATCCAGGCACTAGAATTCCAGATCTGCGCTGCTATTCTCCCGCCGTCACCCAAAATTTCTAACAAAAGAGCTGATTTTAAATCAGCGATATCTCCCTCATCCGGACTCCGATTCAACTGATTATTTTTTTGAATTTGGGTATTTTTCCACAAAGAATCCAGATCTACAATTAGATTTTGTAGAACTTGCACCAGGACGTCTAGATCTGCGCCGCAAACTCGCTGCCCTGAAAAATTATCTGCAACCCCACTGATTTTTAAATCAGCGATATCTCCTTCATCCGGACTCCGATTTGACCGATTTTTTTTTGAAATCGGCTGTTTTTTCACAAAGAATACAGATCTGCAATCAAATTTTGCAAATATTGAACTAAAACGTGCAGATATGATCTGCAAACTCGCCGCCCTTGAAATCCTGCAAAAAGTAAAAAAAATTCTCCACTTTTGTGCCCAAGAAAGTGCTCTAATACCACTTGTTGTAGATCTAACCCGGAAAGATATCAGAATACAAATAAACCCAAGAATAACATGAAATGATTCTTTATTATCAAACCCTTAAGGTAGGGCAACACCATACAATCACTCCTTAAGGAAGGAGAATACTCCACAAGCCATATGCTTGTTCATACAAGAATAATTCTCTTCATATCTCTCCATGTGGAGTCTCTAGCCTCTATATAGGCCTCATACATACAATACCATGCATCATTACCATGGTTTCCTCATACCATCAACTAATACCATGGGCCCCTTACATTATTATTAACTACTTGTGGTCCCTTATATGACATGGGTTAACCACCTTATTTATTACTATGGCTCATCCCATTATTACATTATTACCTTGGGTACCTCCCTCGGTACCCCATATTACCCCCCCTAGGTATATAACAATAACAAGCTAAAGTTTAAGAAAATTGGACCATGCAGAGTCTTGAGGAAATTTTTTGCAAATGCAAACAAAATTGAATTACCTCTTGATATTGGAATATCTCCAATTTTCAATGTTGCTGATCTGTATATGTATGAAAGTGGAAATGCAGATGATACAATAGAGGATAAAGAAGAATAAGAGATTGATTGGGTAAAACAATTACCTATAGCAAAAGAATTAAAGCCAGAGAGGATTTTGGACAAGAAATTGTTGAAGAAGACAAGAGGATAGGAGTGTTTTTAGTATTTTGTCAAATGGAAGGATCAACCAATTGCTAAAGCTACTTGGATGACAGATGCCATGCTACAGAAATTGGGTAGTTCTGTAGAAGAGCTCATGGAGAGGAGCCCATGAAGAATTTTGTCCTCTGGAGTCTGATGCAAAAGCATGAGGCTTGAAGACAAAAGGCTTCGAATTTATTCCAAAAATACAAAAAAAGTTTACAAGCAAAGGAGTGGGATCCTTTAGCTGTCAATTTACAAGTTTTCTAGATAGGATTTGAGCTAGGATTTAGGGATTGTGTGATTTTATAATTAATTCAAGTTGTTTAGATTCAGTTAAGATTCTCGAGGAGAATATCAATCAAATTAGGTATTGTTTAAGATTAGACAAATTCGATCCATTGATTAAGGATCTGATTGTTAGAATGAAATGGTATTTATATAAGTTCTGGATGATTGTAAATGGATTTTGACTGATTTGGCTTGATTTGGCCGTATAAGATTATTAGTTACAGAAACTGTATCTCCTATGTATTTTTGTGTATAATTTGTCAATCTCGGAGGCGTTGCATCCCTTCGAAATATCTCTGAGTTCTATTGATTTGCAATTGGATTTTGAATTAGGGTGTGTAAAGTTTGTATTTTAAGTGCACCCTAATAAAGAAGTAAAAATGCTAGGGTAAGAAGGAAGGGTAAGTAGATGATTAGTTGCAAAACAAATGTGTGGTGAATGTTTAAGTTTTGTGCTTAAATCTTTTTCTTTCATCACTTGGACAAAGCACAATTCACATTGGAAACAACATATCAAAGAAACAAAGTCAAATTGATTAACTTCCTTACTCCATTTTCCCTAAAAATTCACTAATTTCCCCTAAGTGCTAAAGGTACCTATAAACAAGTTAGAGGGGCTCAGAGCATTTCTCTGACTTTTGGAGGGAATGTACCCTCGACCCAATAATTTGAAATACCTAAAGTACTTAAATCCCCTTCATCAGCATTTACCCCTCCATAAAATCATTCATTCCCTTAATAAAACATTTCCTAAGTAAAATCCTATTTTACTTGGGAGAATTAAAACATTTTATCCCTAAATCCTTATATTCAATTAGCCTAAGTTATAAATGTTGTATGATGAATACATTTTCGAGAACATTTAACTTAGTGCATTTCACATTCCACAACTCATATTAGCTTTTAACTTGTATTATTATTTAACTCCCTAAAATGAATTACTTCTTCCCCGTATTATTATTAAAAACCCAAAAAATTACATCTCTCACCCCTAGTTGCAATATAACCATAATAAAGTCCATAAATGGAATTAATTAACCAATCCATGGTTAATTAAGAACCCAACACCCACCATGCTAAAACAAGGATTAATTAATCCCCACGATTAATTAATAACTTTTCAGACCAACCACTTTAGCCCCGATATGATTAACACTTTAATTAATATTGTGCCCACCCTCCATTAACATTTTGCCACTTCCCATTGTCAGCCACCATCTAATTGGATCCCTTAGATCTGACGGATATTGCTCATATCGCACACGCTTTTTGGTTGACGGTTAGCATGCGATGTGAGTGGTTTCCTGAACAGTGCCCATACTACGTGTCAAGAGATGTGTGGAATCGCGCCCCCCGCCCCCCTTAATACCACTTACCTCCCAAAAGTTGTGTAATGAAAACCAATACTGCTCCTGCTTACTACCTCCACTAAACAACAAAGATGTCCCATGAGTCAGTTAAAGTCAACTGTTGTTTTTGTTTACCCACCAATATCAACCATTTACCTTTTTAAACACGAAAACCCCAGTTTTTCTCGTTTCACCTGATTGTGCAGTAAAACCCTATGTAACCCATCTGCACCACCTGAAGCCTCTGTTAACCAATTCAAGCATGGTTTACCTCTCAAAAAGCATTCTGGACTCACTCCATAGACCTCTCAAGCTCAAATGAAACCTTTCCAACCTCCCCCGCAAACCAATGCTTTCTTAACAGTTTGTTTTGTTTTACAGGTGATTAGAAGACCACAACCTTAGATAAACAGTCTTAATACTAGTCATAAGACCTGTTTACTCCAAGATTTTTATCAAATCTATTCAAACAGAGATGGAAAATAAAACATTTAGTTAAAAGACAAGCAGAGGGAAACGTGAAATTAAAAGGATTTACTCTTGAAACAAACAGTAAAAAACCTAAAATATACAGTGAAGGTAAAAGGACACAATAAAGAACACTCAAAGTGTATCAGGTTTAGAGAGTATCAGATTGAAGACCAAGACAAGTAAATCCTCTAGCATGAAGATAAATAACAGGGAAGACAAGTACAAAACAGAGTATATAAATCATGTCAAAGTGGAGAGAGGTGAAAAAACAGAGTTGTAAAAGTAAAAAGTAAACAGTAAATAGTCAAAGTAAACATGAAGACATTAAGGGTTAAACAAAGATGAAAATAGTTTCACTAGCTACAATGAAGTTTATCCAAAGTAAAAGTGAAAAATAGTTGAAAGGAATTTAAGGTTAAAAGATGAAATTAGAACAAAAATGGTACATTCTTCATAAATTTCCTGTTTAAGTCGTAGTTTTGCATAACCTATTGTGGCCAATCCAAGAAGTATTTCAAGAAATGGGAGGAGGTATTTGTTCCTAACAAGCTAGTCTACAAAAATATATCTCACGTTTTACACAAGTATTATCAAAAGGGAGATAAGTGCATGTCTTCACAACCTATTTTTCAATTTGTGCAAAGTCCTATTTTTGACATCGTTTTGCAAAGAATATTGTGAACAACTGGCGCTGAATTTTTGGAAATTGAGAGAGGTTTATCTTAAGAACGTTCCTATATACAAAATCTCTTTCACTTTTTATATATCTATCACAGATTGAGATATACAAGTGTATCATCGGACCCTAAGTTTGCAGAATTTCTGGGAAAGAACGCACAAAGGAAGGATGTAGTTAGTGACTCGGATGCCTCATCATCAACTAAGAGTTGCTATCAAATTCGACTTTCTCTTCTTTGTCACCATAGATCCATAGAAATAGTGCCAAATAGATTCATTAATTTTGACTATCCTTTATTTAAGGTCTATTAATGTAAACAATTGGAGATACTTGTGAAACCAATCTTGATATTTTTTCAAGATATTTCAGTTTACAATTAGTATACTTCTTCATTTGAAGTATTTTGGGGGGATTCTTAGACATTGCTATAGAAAATTTACTTTTGTAATTGAAGCACTGTTGAACAACTTTTGTATGGCTGGCTGGAACAAAGAAATAAAGCAAAGGACTTTTACAGGATACTTGTGTCAATCGACAAACAAATAAGTATTCTATATGTTGTGTTTTTACAATTATTTTGGTTTAATAAATATTCATATGTGTTTCATATATGAATGATAAACAAAAAGTTATATTTCAGAAAGAGCTTTACTGCATTCTGTCTTTAAAATAATTTATATTCTTAATGTTTGCTTCGAGGATATTATAGGTAGGAAATTCTTAAATGCTCCATGCCTTCATAGTTTATCACTGTGACCATTTAAAAAAGAATACTTAATTGCTTTTTGTTAATGAGCACCGACTTTCCCTCATCTTGGACCCTGTTGAAGGATTCTTAGTTGCCCTTCCTCCCTATTCAAGACCATTTCACCCATTGGAAACTATCATTTGTCTTTTGTTTGGATATCTTGCCCTGTGAAATTTATCCTTTATTAAATCAACGTGATCCAGTTAAGCCATCATTCAGTTGACTCCATAGCCCAATGGCCTGAAATACCTTGTTCTATCCATCTTCTCTCGAATTCCCCCACCAAACAAAATCAAAACCCCCCAAGCATTCATAACTAGCCTAATATCCCATCAAACAAAGCTAAATCATAAAGAGGGAGCCCTCTCTGGAATTAGGTTGGCTAGAATCCGAGTCTAAAAGATTGGTTTGTGGTTACCTCGGAAATTTCTTTCTTTAGCCTTGAGAAAATTCCAAGTGATAACATAGTGGTGACCATACTGGGGAGAACTAATATTTTCTTCAGAATTGTTTTATAGGTTTAGATCTGATCTATGATGGTGGATAGTGATCAGACACAAAAAGGTTAAAATCATCCACCTGTCGAGTCCAAATCAATTTCACAATCAAGACTCCACTGGAGAAATGAACCTAAAAGAACTATGTGAAAAGATCACGCTCTTAACTTGGATTGTTACCCAAGACATTATGTTTTTTCTCATTGATAATTTTTTTCAATTTATAGTGTATTTTAGAGAAGATTTTAGATTAATTTTTTATTATTTCCCTTTGAAAAATGTAGATATAAAATCTCCTTACACATTTGAGCAGCATTCTTCTAATTCTTATGAAGATCATTTTCCAATTGAGGAGAATCAAAAAATCAAGACTGACCATACAATCCCTGTACATGTTCTAGTACCTCATAAAGTTCCTAATAGATATAAACCACTCATTTTACCTCCTACACTCCATGCTTTCGCTAATGATTATCCTAAGCACCTCCCTAGGTTTGATGGAGAGAATGGTATCACTGCCCAAAAGCATATTCAAGATTTTGAATATTATCTTGACTTATTTGAAGTAGATAAAGAGGATGTTAGTATTAGGCTTTTTGCTCTTTCTTTGCAAGACAAAGTCAAGAGTTGGTTCAAAACCCTGCCTGAGGCAAGTATCTCAAATCTCAAGTAGTTTCTCAAATTATTCCTTGATAGATGGATAATTAAAGTCAATCTTCTTGTGATAATAGAAGAATATAATCAGTTAAAAAGACAGCTAGATGAAACAATACAACAACTTTTAGATAGATTTAATCAAGCCTATTATTCAATACCATTAAATATAAGACCTCCCCCTGGTTCAGCTCTTTTGTGTTACCCAAGAGCATTTGATTCAGAGATAGAATTTCATTTGAGAGAAAGAAACCCCTCAACAATGGAATAGACGCAGAACACGACAATAGATGTAGAAGTTAATTTCAGTCGTTTGATTCAGTTCAAGAATAGTGTATATATTTTGCAAGATCCATTTGTACAGTTCCTAGAGTCAACAAAGGAAATCGGGAATTTCCTTATCTTCTCAAAGGTTAACAAAGCTATATTTGATTTCAAGATCTCAATTTTAACCTTCAAGAAGCATAAGAAACAAAAGTCACCAATGTATATGATACTTGAGTGGTTGCATTGACTATTTCATTTTACCTAACCAGCAATCAGAAAGTTGATTAAAGTAAGTAGGTAATATTTCGGTTTGAATAAATTAAGTTTTCAGCAGCAAGGTTATGTTAGATAAGGTTTTAGTTTGCAAAAAGGGTGTATTTTCAGTTCAAAAGTTTTAGTCACAAAGATTATGCAACATACCATATACATGTGTAGGATTGTCCCAATGCATCAGGCAGGAGGAAGATTGCAAATCACAATCAAGGTCTTTCAAAGACCACTAATCTACTGTTCTTGACTTTCCCCAGGGAAAGCCATCTCCAAGTGGAGCCACTATTATGGCCCTATACCAATATGTGTTATATATCATGATTGACTTGGTTTAGATTTGAAATATGTTCATACCTTTGCTTGTTGCAAATGGTTTCCATATTTTGTGAAAAATAAAAAATTTAAAAAATGTAAAGAGGGAATGTCTTAGAAAAAGAATAAAAGGACCAAAAGAATGAAAAAGGTCAGAAAAAATGAAAGAAAATGAACCCCAACAAAAAGAAAAGACCATGAAAGTGTGCAAGTCTAAGTGCCACTACCTTTTTACTTTTGTGAAATAAAGGTTGTGTGCAGCTTGTCACCCATGCCACAATCTATGAATAGTCAAAGAGCTTAAGCTTGGCTAGTTCATATTTTCAATTTCATGTTTTATAGATAGAGAATAAAAATCTGACCAAACTATTTAATCTTAGCAGATAAGTAGATAGGTAGAGTGAATAAAAGGATCTGAATAGTTTAATCTGAGCCCTTGGATGTAATAAGTGTAGATTTAGATAGATATCATTATGTAAAAGAAAAGAAAGTGTGATTAGGATTTTCCAGCTTAAGTGCACCCTAATAAAGAAGTAAAAATGCTAGGGTAAGAAGGAAGGGTAAGTAGATGATTGGTTGCAGAACAAATGTGTGGTGAATCGTTAAGCTTTGTGCTTAAATCTTTTGCTTTCATCACTTGGACAAAGTACAATTCACATTGGAAACAACACATCAAGGAAACAAAGTCAAATTGATTAACTTCCTTACTCCACTTTTCCCTAAAAATTCACTAATTTCCCCTAAGTGCTAAACGTACTTATAAACAAGTTAGAGAGGCTCAGAGCATTTCTCTAACTTTTCAAGGGACCGAACCCTTGAAACAATAATTTGAAATACTTAAAGTACTTAAATCCCCTTCATCACCATTTACCCCTCCATAAAATCATTCATTCCCTTAATAAAACTTTTCCTAAGTAAAATCCTATTTTACTTGCGAAAATTAAAACATTTTATCCCTAAACCCTCATATTCAATTAGCCTAAGTTATAAATGTTGTATGATGAATACATATTCAGAAACATTTAACTTAGCGCATTTCACATTCCATAAGTCATATTAACTTTTAACTTGTATTATTATTTAACTCCCTGAAATGAATTACCCCTTCCCCGTATTATTATTAAAAACCCAAAAAATTACATATCGTGCCCCGAGTTGCAATATAACCCTAATAAAGTCCATAAATGGAATTAATTAATCAATTCGTGGTTAATTAAGAACTCGACCCCCGCCATGCTAAAACAAGGATTAATTAATCCCCATGATTAATTAATAACTTTTTGGACCAATCGCTTTACCCCCGATATGATTAACACTTTAATTAATTTTGGGCACAGCCTCCGTTAACCTTCCACCACTTCCTATTGTGGACCATCGTCTGATCGGATCCGTCAGATCCGACGGATATCTCTCATATTGCAAATGCTTTTTGGTCAACCGTTAGTGTGCGATGTGAGCAGTTTCCAGAACAGTACCCATGCTATGTGTCAAGAGATGTGTGGAATCACGTGGCGTCCCCTTAATACCACTTACCTCCCAAAATATGTGTGATGAAAACCAATACTACTTTCGCTTACCGCCTCTAATAAATGACAAAGATGTCCCATGAGTCAGTTAAAGCCAACTGTCGTTTTTGTTTACCCACCAATATCAACCATTTACCCGTTTAAACACGAAAACCCCAGTTTTGCTCATTTTCACCTGATTGTGTAGTAAAACCCTATGTAACCCATCTACACCACGTGAAGCATCTGTTAACTGATTCGAGCATGGTTTATCTCCCGAAAAGCATTCTTGACTCACTCCACAGACCTCTCAAGCTCAAATGAAACCTTTCCAACCCCCCATGCAAACCAATGCTTTCGTAACGATTTGTTTTATTTTATAGGTGATCAGAAGACCACAACCTTGGATAAACAATCTTAATACTAGTCATAAGACTTGTTTACTCCAAGATTGCTATTAACTCTATTCAAACAGAGATGGAAAATAAAACATAAAGTTAAAAGACAAGCAAAGGGAAACATGAAATTAAAAGGATTTACTATTGAAAAAGATAGTAAGAAACCTAAAATATACAGTGAAGGTAAAAGGACACTGTAAAGAACAATCAAAGTGTATCAGGATTAGAGAGTATCAAATTGAAGACCAAGTTAAGTAAATCAGCTAGTATGAAGATAAATAGCAGGGAAGACAATTACAAAACAAAGTATACAAATTCATATAAAAGTGAAGACAGATGAAAAAATAGAGCAGTAAAAGTAAAAAGTAAACAGTAAACAGTACAAGTAAACATGAAGACATTAAGGGTTAAACAAAGATGAAAACACTTTCACCATCTACAATGAAGTTTATCCGAAGTAAAAGTGAAAAACAGTTGAAAGGAATTTAAGGTTAAAACATGAAATTAGAACAGAAATGGTACATTCTTTAGAAATTTCCTATTTAAGTCATAGTTTTTCATAACCTATTGTGGCCAATCCAAGAAGTATTTCTAGAAATGGGAGGAGGCGATTGTTCCTAACAGGCTATTCTACAAAAATCTATCTCACTTTTTACACAGATATTACCAAAAGGGAGATAAGTGCATGCCATCACAACCTATTTTTCAGTTTGTGCAAAGTCATGTTTTTGACATCTTTTTGCAGAGAATATTGTGAACAACGGGAGCTGAATTTTGGGAAACTGAGAGAGGTTTATCTCAAAAACTTTCCTATCTACAAAAATCTCTTTCACTTTTTACATATCTATCATGGATTGAGATATACAAGTGTATCATTGGACCCTAAGTTTGCAGAATTTCTGGGCAGAATGCACAAAGCAAGGATGCAATTAGTGACTAGGATGCCTCATCATCAACTAAGAGTTGCTATCAAATTCGACTTTCTCTTCTTTGTCACCATAAATCCATAGAAATAGTGCCAAATAGATTCATTAGTTTAAAATGTCCTTTATTTAAGTTCTATTAATGTAAACAGTTGGAGATATTTGTGAAACTAGTCTTGATATTTTTTCAAGACATTTCAGTTTACAATTAGTATAAGTACTTCTTCATTTTAAGTATTTTGGGGGGATTATTAGAAATTTTTGTAGACAATTTACTTTTGAAATTGAAGTGTTGTTGAACAACTTTTGTATGGCTGGAAAAAGTAATAAAGCAAAGGACTTTTACAGGATACCTGTGTCAAACGAGAAACAAATAAGTATTCTATATCATGTGTTTTTACAGTTTTTCTGATTTAATAAATATTCATGTGTGTTTCATAGCTGAATGATAAATGAAAAGTTATATTTCAGAAAGAGATTTACTGCATTATGTCTTTAAAATCGTTTATATTCTTGATGTTTTCTTCGAGGCTATTATAGGTAGGGAATTCTTAAATGCTCCCTGCTTTCATAGTTTATCACTATGACCATTTAACAAAGAATACTTAATTGCTTTTTGTTAATGAGCACCCACTTTCCCTCATCTTGGACCCTGTTGAAGTATTCTTAGTTACCCTTCCTCCCTGTTCAAGACCATTTCACCCATTTGAAACTATCATTTGTCTTTTGTTTGGCTATCTTACCCTGTGAAATTTCTCCTTTGTTAAATCAACCTAATCCAGTTAAGCCATAATTTAGTTGACTCCATAGCCTAATGGCCTGAAATACCTTGTTCTATCCATCTGCTCTCGAATTCCACCACCAAGCAAAATGAAAACCCCCAAGCTTTCATAACTAGCCTAACATCCCATCAAACAAAGCTTATTCATAAAGAGAGAGCCCTCTTTGGACTTAGGTTTCCTAGAACCTGAGTCTAAAAGATTGGTCTGTGGTTACCTCAGAAATTTCTTTCTTCAACCTTGAGAAAATTTTGAGTGATAACACATTTCATCCATTTGCGCTATCTTCAAGTTCATTGTGTCAATACCTCTAATCATCCCTCCGCGTTAACATATTGCTATTTTTCTATGTTTTCATTGTGACTAATGCATAATGAGAGACCAACGTTAGGTTGCACCCACTTGCATCTCTAATTCAAATCATGGGAATAGCCCTTTGCTATTATTCTCAGCTAATGAAATTTATACTTTGAATATATAAGCTATAACAATTCAGACGTGCCTCAAAATTCCTATTATAAGCTTCAAACCTTTATAAGTCTTATCGTTTAGAGGGTTTCAAGAAGAAATAAGACATGCTAAGTACATTATGTTCAATGAAATGAGCTTCACTCGAGCTAGAGTGTTTGTTCAAATTCATTCATCATTTCCTGAGTTATTTCCAAAAAATAAATCTTCCCCATTTTACAAAATATCTTTGATTCTAATTAGAGACCTTGGTCACTTATATCCAAAGAAATATAAACCATTATATGTAGGCATGAAAACTTGAAAGGTTTTGTAGAAAGGGTTCAAAATAGTTGTTACTTTAGACAATGCCTTTTTTCTACAAGGCGTAAATCTAAAGAAATCAAATATTGTTAATAAACATGAGAAATGCAAATGCAATATTAGATGTTTTTCATCTATAGATTTCAAGAGTAGGTGCATCTATAGCTTTTATTGAAAGAAATGACTTTACATTTAAAATTCACTTATTTTCAATGAAAAAATTAGTGAGCCTTCACAACATAAACATGCTTAAATAACTAAACACTCCCATGAACAACGCATTACTAAAAATACAACGAATGAAGAATTCATAGATGAACATAGTTAACAAACTATGAAATTCCTCTATGTCCTAGTCAATGTGTCATGTTGACATCTAACTTGTGGATAGAATTAGGTTTAGTAAATGAGCACTTGGAATTGTTAAAAATAATTTCACTCTTAAGGTTCAAGACCATGTCAACTTCCATGGTCACCACTATTTCATTTCTTAAGCACATTGGTACACCACTAGACATGGAAAATCCAACAACTATACCAATAACACCTACTACTAGAAAAACAAAGAAATGTTATCGGATGTGGCTTAGACTCAATATACACAAATTATGATGTTTGACAATAGAGGGAGCAACAATTGATATTGGTACTATTGAGAGACAAGGCTTGACATTCATAATTATTCCAAAAATGAAATCAATAGATGGTTTAAGAATATTTCCAACATTCATATTTGGAATATAGGCAAGTTAGGAACAACTAAATATAATACTAATAGAAAGAATAAAGAGAAAACATTGCAATCTTTATCCTTAAAATTGTTTCACCTATTATTGAATAAGGCCAATGATATTTTGTTTTATTTCTACAATGGTTTCTATGATTTTATCTTACTAAAATTTAACCACATTCTATTATCTTTATATAAAAAACCCCTATAAATATATAAACACCAATAATATAATTATATATATATGAATTACTATAATTCTTGATCTATTAATTTCATGTGTAATTAAAAATACTCATTCCTAAGAAATAAAGATTAACATTAATATTAATATTCATTTCTATACATCTAATTTAATTCAAATATGATATCAATATTTTCAACAAATCAACTATATATTTATGTCTATAAATAAATTTAAATCTTTTTTATTAATATACATTTTTTTCTTTAAATAAATTTAATAAAATCCTATATTAATATCAAATCATATAACAAACTAGCTATAGTTAATGATATATTTTTCCATTTCTATTTTATAAAACAACATATTTTCAAATATGATGGTACAATATTCAAAATTTAATTTAGGTTATAAAATCAGTTCATAATTTATATCATTATACATATTTATTCTTTAAAATAATATTTAAATAATTTTGTATATATACACATATTTTACTTTAATAATACTGATTTTATAAATTTTATTTTAAATTTAAAAAATATCAATCTCTTAAAAATTAATATTTTTGTAAGTTCGTAAACTATATTCAACTGTTCAATTTTTTACATTTTTTGGAAATAGCATAAGATTTGATTCTTAGTTCAATAACTCAGTTCGCACCATATGATTAATTAAACTATCCAAAAATATACTAAAAATATATGATTTTTTTAAATATTTATAATTAACTTGAATCAAATCCTAAATCACAAATAAATTCTCTATTTAATACTTAGTAAAATTAAAATAATATTTAATAAAAACCAGATCACTCTTTTCACTCATCAATAAAATTTCCATGTTTCTTTTGAATAATATAATTTTCTTTTAATATAAAATTTAAATTTAAATTTATTAACATTTTAATAATTAATTTAAAAGATCATGATCGATATTATCTTCATTCATCCAATCTACATTGATTGCCCTGCGACCTTTCTAGTTACATTAATTGCCTCACCCTCTGTACAGCTTCAACTCATCATTTTACTTTAAATTAATAAAATATATGTCCTTATTTTAAAGTAGAGTGGAAGTAATGTGGCCATGTTTACAAACATACTCTTAATATTAATCGTAAACAAGTAGGATTTATAAAATGATGAAAATACAATTCAGCATTTTACTTTAGATTAATAAAATACATTTATCTCGGGACTTCCTCAGTGATAACTTTACAACAACATTAGGGTAAGTTTGATAACTTCAGGACATTATTTTAAGATTTTTTGTTTAATTGGGAAACAATATATTAATTGTGTTTGACATTTTTCATATGCAATGTTTTAACCAAAGTTACTGATAAAAATATCAAATTAATCAAATTAATTTTATGTGGATTTTTATTAGCCATTCACAATGGGGTTTTGTTGCAAATTTAATCTTTTTCAATTTGATTTTTTATTTTATCCAAGGTGTTCATATTTCCTTTGGTCACCTTTATCCAAAATTGGATTCTATGATTTTTTCAATTTCCCTTTGTTGATTTTGGAGGATTTTTTATTTTATCCAAAGTGTTCGTATTTCCCTTGGTCACCTTTATCCAAAATTGGATTCTATGACTTTTTCAATTTCCCTTTGTTGATTTATCCATGGTGGAGCCTGTGGAGCCTATGGGGTAGGAGCTCCCAAAAATACACCTACCACATGGCCTGCTCCCAAAAGTATACCTCCCACATTGATATCTTACACCTATCACACAACCTGCTTACACTTGCCACCATAGCCATCCATATTAAACTAGCCATAGGTATAGATCCGGATCTCAACATTCTTCTATGATCTGAAACTAGTATGAACATTTTGTGCTGGTGCTGAGAAGTATAACAGACACAAGCAAGCACTAGGTATAAACAAATATCTAGTGCTGAGAAGTAAGCACTTGCTATAAGCAAATATTCTTTGCAATTATGAGTAATATTCTCTATAATTATGGATTTGCAATTATGGGAAATATTCTCTATAATTATGGATCTGCAATTATAAGCAATATTCTCTATAATTGTGGATGACACAAACATGCAGTTGGTATAAGCAAATATTGTATGTAATTATAAGAAAATATTGTTTGCAATTATGGATGGCTGAAGGCTACCATTACTTAGTTGTAACCGTTGTGCTTGTTTCTAGTGGAGACATACTTCATCCCTAAGATTAGGTTCTTAGCGAATTGTGAAATTTAGGCAATGCAGCTAAGGCGGGCATCCCTATCCCAATACAATTTCCATAATGCTCAATGCATTGCAACATATGACGGAAAAGATATTTGGAAGCATACTTCATCCGTGGGATTATGGTCTCTGAAACAATTATGAAATTGGGTCATGCAGTCAAGGGTGGTATCCTTATTCCAAACAAAATCTACGTAATCTTTTTTCTTTCTACTGCTTTCACATTACTCATTTTTAATTTCATTCTTAATACTCATTTTTAATTTCATTTCTTATTCTTAATTTCATTCTTATTCTTTCAAGAGAAAAGAACATTAAAATTTACACAAAACTAGAATTAACTTTCTATTTCTATCACTAAAACCTTAAAACTTTAAATTTACTTTTCTATCTCTTTATTCTACAAATTGCCTGATATGATAAAGGTAGAGTTATCCAAACAATTATGAAATTGGGTCATGGAGTCGAGGCGGGTATCCTTATTCCAAACATAATCTACATAATCTTTTTTCTTTCTACTCCTTTCATATTATTCATTTTTAATTTCATTCTTAAAAGATTATTCAAATTTATTTTCTTTCTTATTCTTTTAATCGAAGAGAACATTAGAATTTACAGAAATCTAGAATTTACTTGCTATTTCTATCACTAAAACCTTAAAACTTTAAATTTACTTTGCTATCTCTTTATTCTACAACAAGCTCTCGATAATTTGTTCCTGGGTTGATGAGTCTCTGAAAAATTTTAGGTTATGAAGTATGGATGGAACGTGGCTTAGTGTTTGAAATTTTTTCAAGTTAGTGAGCATGAATGGAACATGGATTGGTTAGTCTTCGAAGAATTTTCAGGTTAGTGAGTATAGATATACAATTTTTTAATAGTTAAGTTAAACATATACAATTTTCTCCTTTTTTATTACAAGTAATCATAAGACAAATTCTTAAGGATATTCTCATATTTATAAACAAAAGTTTAACCATTTTTTCAGTTTTTTTTATGGGGCTCTCTTGTTTATTTTATAAAAAAATTTAGTTTAAACGTATACAATTTCTCCCTTTTATAATTATATGACAATTTCTTATGATACTCTCAAATATATAAACATAATTTTAACCCCAATCAATACTAAATCAATGCTAAAATATCCTACAATCTTCTTTTGCAGCGTAATAGTTCAAGAGATCTTCTCGATATACTTAACCCTCTCTATCTCTGGAGTTTAACAAGTTCTACCATCAAAGGCAGTAGCAAAGAGAGGACTGCACTATCTTGTGCTAGCACGCTATTCTTGTTCGAGCAAACACAATTTCATACCCATGAAAACACAATTTCATACCCATGAAAACACAATTTCATACAATGTCATAGGTGTGAGTATTGTATTATTAATTATTTATGACATAGGAAGTATTTTGGTATCTTTTCTCATTTGTTTGAGTTAGTCATCTTACTCAAGAATTTGAGTTAATTGCTTTATGGAAAGATTTTAGGGTAATGTTAATCATAAGGTAGAATCAGAAGAAATTAAATACTTTTCATTATAAAGGATTTCATTATAAAGGAATAATCTTTCAGCACTATATTTGTATTTCATTATTGTGATTAATATAGGTATGGCAAAATAAATTATTATGGAAAATAAAAAAGAAGTTGATGTTTTATTTATTTAATGTTTATCAAATTTTGGTATTAATAGAAATTATTAAATAAAATGTAAAATCTCTTTAATTTGGTTTACAATTTTTCTATCAATTTTTTTAAGAGAATTTCAAAAAATATTTTTCCTGAAAATATTTAACTAATTCCAACAAAATTTGATAGCTAGTAGCTAGTAATTAGCTCTTTTCTTTATTGTAAAATGTAATGACAAAAAACCAACCAAATTTATTAATAATATTGAGGAAGAATAATTTATTTTTTGAACCTAGTAACTACTAAACCAATTGCACCACAAGAAATCAATTTGGCCTTCAAAAATTTAATCCACTACTATAATAGCACAACCTCTCTGCAAAAACTCAATTGTTGTAGTATCTCATCCTCTCTACAAATAAAATTTTGCTGCTACAATTAAATTAACTTGGCCTTAATAAGATAGGAATTATTGTTGTGATGATTAATCATCCTTCTAGCTCCCGTAATCATGTGCAAGTAAATTCTATAATTTAGCACCTATGAGGAATTTAGATGATCCCTTATCTTTATCTTCAACATGAAGCATGATGGAGGGATCAAAAGTGATCCCTCCTTGTTGAGTGGATAGGATGTATAGTTGCAACACTAAAACCAATATGGTATCAACTAAAGTGGATCTAGCACTGATCTCGCACCACAGAAACTGCCCTTAACAAGGATTGCACCCAACCTTCAAGCTCCACCAACTCTCAGATCAATTAACAAAATCAACATATCCAAGAGTGAGCTTCTATATTCATTTTAATGTCATAATATATCAAAACACCATGGATCACCCTTTTTTTATAATAAGTGAATTTATAATGTTCTTTTTCTTTAGTCGCTATTTTAAATAGTTATTCCCTAATATTTGACAATTAGTTTTAATTTGTGGCTGATGGGAATTGGCTTGGATACTAACATGGTATCCATTCCCTACATTCAAAAAAAGGGACATTACAGTCCTCACTTCACTAAATTTCTTGACCCAAAGCAATCCAAATATCAATGCCAACATCCCACACACTTATGCAAAATGCTTCCTTACACCACTATTGTATCATCTCAATCATACCACACTTGGCCATCTCATAAAGATGTAATCCATGCTCCCCATAAACTCTTGATAAAATTGGAGATTATAACTCATCATTATCCCCTTCATCAACATGCTCAACATCATCCTTGAGAGTTAAGAAAGGGTGCTTTAATCTCTGAGGCACATCTAAAAGACCTACTATGATAAACCATATCACGCTACTCCATAATGAACTATTGACAAGTGTGAAGTCTTGTGGGAACAAAGTAATAGCTATATCACCCTCCAAAGGAATTATATGCTTCCACATGCTACCACATGCTCGATTTACTCCAACCTTGAGAGGGCTTCTACACTATCCTTTGACCCATTAAGCATTACCATAGACCCCAAGATTCTCCTTTTTTCATCCAATGATAGAATTCTATTGAGCCATTTGTCATTGCATGATTATACTGAGGTTATATTCAAGAGATGAAATCATCTGGAAGTATCTCACCTACCAACTAATGATGTAATTGTGGAAAAGATAACTCCTTGTGCTTTCTTCTACCCAATACTCTCTCTGTGAATTATCCTATTCTAAAAGAACTACCCCTGTTGGGTCAACATTCTTTATTTGTATTTCCTTACCCAATTCATGCTACTTGCTAATATACCTAGACTATAAGTAGCTTCCTTGCTCCACTCCACACAACTTCCTAGAGTATATATCCTCTAGTAAAACTACTACTATTAGTCTTCCAACATGATTGATGCAACTTTGAAACAATTTTCCCATGATAAGTTTCTCATTTCCCTTAAGCCTAATAATATCTAAATGCCAGTATGTTGTTTATCATGTGATGTAATCTTGTATGGTAATGGAATCATAAGGAAATGTGTAAGGTCTATAATTTGGTCACCCACTTAGAAATAATAATCGTTTCCTTGCACCACTAGTAGACCTATTATCAAATCCCTTATTGTAAATCCCTAAAGCTTCTACCACTCCAATATACTATAATTGAAAATGAGAAATTTGTTATTAGGAACATAAGTTTTGATTCTCCTACCTTTAATCCTTTTTCCAATTCCTTCATCTTCAAAACAAGAAATCACTTGTAGAAGCTTTCAATTCCAATACTCACAAGAAACCCTGTTCTTGGTATATTTCCCCAATAATTGGGATATACAATAATTCGCATAAACTTTGTATGTTGTTAGTCTCTTAGGAGGAGTATCTACTAGAGTTCCTTCTTCTTCCTCCAATCATGCTCCCATGCTCTATCAAGTTTTACCACATGATAAAATGATCCACCTGGATCCCATTTCCATATATGGGATATATCATCCCCAATACCTAAAATCTCCTACTATGTTATAACCCTCGCTAGAAGTCTCTTCCTAAAAAATCCCCACTTGCTAGAGCAACAACTCATAACTTACCACAAATCTCACTATCATGGGTTTCTTGGTATATGAGATGTCAATTGTAACCATAACACTTTTGGAGGCAATGTCCTCCCAGTGAATTCCTCTCTCACTAGTTACCAACCATTTCCTAAAAATACCACCATGCTAACATTATGTTACTACAATTTTGATGTCAATACACGAAATGTTTGTCTCCCAGTATTGTATGCCAATGTGTTGGATAGACTCCTATAGTAACCACTTGCAAGATTGGGTTCTTGCTTCCTTATACCATGCATCCATCCCACTTTAGGCATAATCAATTCATCTATATGTGAGTTGGAAAATTGGTCATGTGGACTTATAATGTTGCAAGCCCGGTCTATGTATTGCCGAAGATGGTTGTTATTTAGCTAAAAAGTGAATTTCTAATGTTTCCTCCTTAGCACTTGTAATTGTCCCTCAATGTTAACAATGTTAGCATCTCTCCTCACATTCCTTGCTTCTAAGGGCTTAAGCTCACCATATTTCTGTTGGAAATAATACTGAGAGGGGGGGGGGGGGGGAAT